>JAKOGI010000561.1:0-170000 GCA_029747015.1 Carnegiea gigantea | reverse complement strand
TCATGATTGAACGTGCTTGCATGAATACTTATTTTAAGTATCGTCATGACAATATGTAGATTTCAAATGCTTTGAGCCTCCAATTGCGTGCCGCTAGATCACGATTGTGATTTTGTTAACCTATGACTTGTATGTGCTGTATGTGTATGTCACGACTGAGTTCTATGCCCAAGTGTTACAACCCTAACTGTTCAAGTTGCCTATTCGTGTTTATGGGCCTCATGTTGAATAATTTGTGAAATATAAGTCAATTTCATTAAAGCCTGCTTGATTTACTATTAAGCACGCACTACCATTCTAGTATTAACGCTTTTGAATAATTAAATTCTTCAAGTAATTTTTTTAAAAGCAGTTTGTTCATTACCGTGGCTTAAAGAACGTCCGTACTATCTAAACAAGCGACTTAAATGCTTACTGACTCCTTAGTAATTTCTCGAAGTTACTTAAATGGGCCATTGGGTTCGAAACAATGCAAATTTTGAATGAATATGTTTGTGTTATGCCTAAGGGCGTGTGTTAATAGGCATGCATATAAGCTACTGTGATATGACAAGCATATTGAGTTATGTGATTAGTAATGAATGTTGCATCTAAAAAGTAAAGAAATCAAGACATTCATGTGTGAATGCAATTGTTAACATTTAAAAATGAGTTTCTATATGACCTATCTTGAAGAGTGAATGAATATGCAAAGATTAACTCATTTTAAGTGTATTTTGCCAAATGAGTGGTTTTATGTTTTCTAAGTTGATGTTAAATCACTAATGCCCCGAGCCTTATGAGAATGACAATGTCATTGTTTACGATACAATTAAAGTTTTAATGCTGATGCATTTAGGGGTGAAATGCATCTAAAACGTTTTGGGCTAGGAAGATGGTGCTCTATGTATAATGATTAAGAAGAGTGCCCGGTTCTCAGGAACCCTAATACCTAGCGAGATAAACCAGAAGTAGGAACCCTAGAAGACCCTGACGAGGGTAATATATTACCCAGGGAGTAGACCCATAAGTGGGAACCCTGGAAGATCCCGATGGGGATAATATGAAATGTGAGTGACGGTCTCACTGGTAAAATGGAATGTGAGTGATGGCCTCACCTGTACCCAGCACAGATATGTGATTCCGATGCCTATAAAAATGGTTTCATACGTATTATGCGATGTGAATGCCTCGTTCGAGGGTGATGTTAGTGTGAATACTTGAAAAGGGTGTATGTTTTCTTGACAAGAGTTTTTATTGATTTTTAATTATCTGCTAAGTGCATAACAATGGTTTTATAAGAACTTCCATTGATTTAAGCGATGTGCATTAATCTTACTCTCTTGCAAAAAGGAGTCTTACTAGGTCATTTTGTTTAAACTCCTCGATGTTAGTTGCTTATATGTAAACTAAGTGTTCTATTGCATCCAATACTTGAATTATTGCTTGAAATAGCTTATTAATGAATCCTGTGCGTGTGTTATATGCCATTATGCTTACATTGTGTGAGCTTATGCCGATATAACATGGAACTACCACCAATAAGCTATCAAAGACTTAGTTTAGGCAAGTTAGGTACCTTGAGCATAAATTAGAAGGAGTATAGGGTTACCATCATACTAGAAAGGTCACTGTGGTGATAACAGATGTGGAAGACCCTACATGCATATTATATGATATTATCTACCAGATTGTGTGTGTAAGTGCTACTTAAAGTATGACGTGCAACTGTTTTGTTTTCTGGGGGTTGGGAGTCATTCACTGAGCATGTGGTCACTGATGTCCCTATATTTCCCCCCTTTTCCCCAGGTTCCTAAAGTGATAGGTAAAAGTCTGTTCACGTAAGTCAAGGTGGAGTCTCCCTTGCTGTCCTAGAAGTAGATTTATATGCTTTGGTAATTAAATTATGAGCTTAGTAACGTATCATGATGTAATTTGAGTTCTTGAATGTATGCAAGCGAATTACTAAAGCCATGTAGTGCATATTGTTTAGAAGTCGATCTCTATGGCCATGTGAACTGACCATCTGATTTATCAGTCATCTTATAGCTGGAGTTGTTTATTTTCCTTTGGGATGTAAGCCCCAGCACTCCGGATGTGTGATTCGTTGAGCTGTACTTTCATTTTCTTTCTATTTATTGAGCGTTGTTCTTGGTATACTCCGGATGCGTGGCCCGTAGAATTATGAACCCCAACGTGTAGCCGTCGAGTTATGAATATATGTATATACAGTTATCGAATGTAGGAACCTATTGTAAGGCTTGAAGCCTGGTTTTAGCCCATTTTTAGGCGAAACTATATCTGTTTTGCCCCAGAATATAAGTAGAAATTAAGAAATCATTAACACTTCTAATCCTAGGGGTTGGGGTATTACAGATGGTATCAGAGCAAGGTCCTACGAGCATAGACTGTGACCTGAGTTTTGCATTTCATAGTCGCCTAGGAACGCTTTGTGATAATGTGACATATATTGTGCTATGTGTGCAAGTAGGGTTCATGGCATGGTTATTTGCAACTTATATATGGTTTGAGTAGGTCGATTGATCAAAAGGGGCGAGTTATACATTAGTATAGGAGCTAAATGGCATCACATGCTTTAAGCTATAGTTGTGGGTGCTTCATTGGTGCAATGTGTTCCTAAAGTGCTAACTGACTTGCCTGGTTGACTGTTATGTGATTCGGTTAAGCCCATCAGATAAATGTGAATTGTGTGTTAGAATGTGAACCCATTTAACTTGTGCATTCTTGTGTGAGCTAAGTGATGGTTCGAATAGTAAATGATTTATTTGTACGCCCTGAAAAGACAATCGAAAGTTAAAAGAACGTTGATTTAAACTTAAACAATTGAAGACCTTTTCCATGCTTATTCTTTACCCCTACATTCGGATTGCTCCTCGGGCCCTACAATAGGGAGAGCAGACGTACTTAGAGATGGTAGAGAAGAGGTTAAAAATGGATAAGTTATTTTCCACCTTTGAAATACAAGATTGTGAAAGACTAATGTCCTTCTGGCTATTGAGTTCAAGTTTACTTTGCACCGAAGGACTTGCGTTCCTTTCGTAATGATGAATGAGTTTAGATTTACAAGTGCATGTTCTTATGCATGTAGAGATGTTGCCTGTGAATGTGTACCTGCTAAGATGTGTACATCGATGGAATCGTGATGGAGTAGGAGATGGATGATTGGAGCTCAGGTGCTATGATCGATAATCCTACTAAATGGTGCCTTCCTCTTGTGAATTCTGAATTGCCTAATGAAATTAGGGGATATCTACGTATGCATGCTAGAAAGAATAAATGCTAGCGATAGGATCTCATTGAACACTGCATAAGTGTACCTTTCGTTCCCTATCTTTGTCATTGTTACCTGTACAGTGCATTACTTGCTTTCTATCATACGAATTGTTATTCGCGATGTGGGGTGACAATGTCTTGGGTGGAATGAACCCTAATACATCTAGGAAGCGTAAGGGAGAAAGAACCTAGTAGACTTTGGAATCATATATATTAAATGACTCCTACTAAGGTGAGTGACCTACACAGTAAGACTCCTATTATCACCTATGGTACAGGTGTGCCTCATAAGACCTCAGCGTATACCTATAAGATCGTTAATGCCAACCATAATCAAACAATCATAGCCCGTTAGATGCTAATCTTTCATAAATCTGGATGAGCTTTAGAGTATACCATGGACAATAAGTGGCAAGTGGGGGTTGCACGCGAGTATACACGTCTAAGTGTTTTCTCTATGAGACAACCTTGCGAGTATGTAGGTCTCAGAATTGAATATGGCATCGTGTGCTGCATGAGGCCATAGGAGTATCTATAGATAGGATTGCTATAAATAGCCATCGATGTGTTTGTGGTCAAATTCTAACATAATGAGTTTTCAGTGATTGCATGGCTTGAGCTTAATTAGACATATGACTGTATTAGTCGAACGAATTGATTTATGTTGTTAGTTGCACAACATGACTCTTGAATCATCATTTACAGTCCATCAATTATGTTTTTTCATGTTATAGTTGGAATAACATGATGTACATAATGTGTGACTAGATGACAATAGAGTTACATTTGCATGTGTTCACATCTATGGAAGGGTATACCTTATATGTAAAAAAGGTAGCATGGTAGAGCATTCAAGGTCATCTCAGCATAAATATAGATACTCATGTTCGTTGTCCACGATCATTGATGCATTGTAGGAATTAGGTCACTGACTAGTCAGGCAAGTGAATTATTGAGTACATGAGCTTCTTGCTACCTGTTTTGAGCCTGTATAGGATGCTATTGCGCTAGATACACAGTCTAATATGTGCGGCTTATCGCATGATAAGATTGTAGGGGTGTTATTTGCATTATATGACTCCTATTGCTTCATGCTATAGCTTGAGTAGTGGATGTGCATATATTGAATACATGACCTAGTGACTATTAGAATTTGGATTTACATGTGCTCACTATCGCATATCTTATGTTTACTAAGGATAACATGCTAGTACCTCGCATTCGAGGGCCAACCCCTATTTGGATACATAAATGCCTATGTGTTGTATGCGACACGATGATGTGTAGGTGTAGTTGCGGTCATATGTGAGCCTTTACTGTATCACCTAGTCCTCAAAGTTATGGAACGTGGCAGTTAAAGTGTTTAATGGAAGTGTTTTAGTGTAGTTTGACTATATAATGTTTAAGTGGACATGACCTTTTGCTCAGACTTAGCCTAGTATTAAGAGTCAATACACTTTTCACGGACCACTCAGGTGTACAAATCATGTCATTGTGTTGTGTGGAGTGTTAAATGAAAGTCGAGATGCCTTTATAGTCTATGTGTGACATGAATGCATGTTTTACTTGTATATGGCTTGGTAGCAAGGCTGTTAGGGTGATAGGATCGATCTAGATATGTACATATTTTCCCTTTTGCCTTGTATATATGTTTTGTTTTTAAAAAAATCCAAAAATACTTTAAAGATATCGTAGGTATATTTTCTGCAAACCCTCACGAGACCTCCCTCGTCCACTTGGGAGAACTAATGAGTTCAAAGGGCTTGCTGTATATACTAAATGCAACCGTGATTCCTACGATAGTGAGTTACGTTCATAGGTTAGATTTTCCTTTGTTTTGCTCGAGAACGAGCAAAAGATACATGTGGGGTATTTGTTAGCTGCTAATTTGTCGTAGTTTATGTTCCTCTCTCGCCTAATTTTACCTTATATAACAACATAATCTTTTTGATTTTTACTTGTTTTATTTACTTTTGTAGAGAATAAGATCAACCAAGTAAGTGTCGTGAAAAGGAGAAAAAAGGAACAAAAATAAGAAGCAAAGCAACGCTCGATGGGGGGCCGGTCGATTGCCTGCCAACCAGCCAGCCGCCAGCTAAGGGGTGGCGACAACCATCGCCCAGGCGACAGGTTGGCCGTCGGCCAGGCAATGGCCGGCCATCAGCCATACGACAGCCGTTGCCTCCTCTCCTCTCACGTGCTATTTCGTGGCCTGACTTGACTCCTTTTTAAGGACTTGTCTTCGTTTTTTTGGAGGTCCTCTCTCTCTTTAAGGGATTTTTAGGTTAGGGTTCTAGGTTAGTTTAGCAAATAAAATCCCCATTATAGGAGATTAGATTAGGAGATTAGATTGTAAATTTTGGTGGATTTGGATTCAAGCTTTAGATTTCACGTTCATCAAGTCAAGCCTAAGTTTTCTTCTCTTCCCTCTCTCTTTTTTCATATGTTGTTCTTTATGTTTTGTTAGTTTAATGCTAGTGTTTGATTTTGTTTAGTCAAATGTTTAGTTTTTATTGTTAATCCATGTTTAATTTACTTGATTGGATTAGTTTAGTTTCTTTCTCTCTTCACCATCATTCATGTTTATTTGCTTGTTTGTTAACCTAGGTTTAATTAGGTTCAATTGTGTCTTTGTGATGATTAGTGATTAATTTTTTGTTGGATTAGATTGTGAATAGCCTCTTGATGGCTAATTACACTTGTATTAAGCCTAACCACAACCAACTTATGTGTAGAATGTGGAGCTTTCCCTCACACCCGCCGCGTATTCGATGAAATACTTGAGAGAACTTTCATCTTTATTTTTGGACTATTCACTTATGTCGAGAGGTGAGGTCGATTAGCTAGTGTAAGAGAGGGGATAGCCGGGTTCGAGACATGAAAATAGTTCCGATCCTAGCGAGGTTTAAGGGTTACTAATTTTATGCCTAACTAGGCTAACCCCATGAAAATAAGTGGTTAGATTAATTAGGCTAGCTCATAACTCTTGAGAGAGGGGTTGGGTGCTCTTCGATAACGCAACCGACCATCTCTTGTTTTTATTAGAGGTTGGGTAGGTTAGGACTCGTTTTGACTATTTAGTTCATCAATTAGTCAAATCATAGTCTCAAGCCACCTTTTTCGCTTTTATTAGTTTAGTTTAGCTTTGTTTTCCTTTGCTTCATTCTTGGCCTATATTGAGTCACTCTAGCCAATCTTGGTACTTGAAACCTAACTCTCAGTAGGCAACACCCCGAGTACTCGACGATAGACCTTGCACTTGGGGTTACAAATTTAAAACTTGAATTCTTCCTATCAATAGGCTCCCATTCGTATGACTATGTCATTTCGAGGCAAATATTATGCAAGCAAACCATGCCTATGCTTTAAGTAGAGATACCCTCTTTACAATTGTCCAATCAATGCTTTTCTACAAGAAAGATATAAATATATTGTGGATTAACTATCATTTGATAAATGTATTTATGTAAGAAGTCTCTCAAAAACATTTTGTACCAATATACGGGGTTGTAACGCTTCATTTAACGATTCTACCCTTTTGCTTAATGATTCTCCAAAGATTGGTTATCTTTTGTTTGCAACGAGAGAAGGGCATGTAAAGGTCTCTCTTATCCTTCCAAGGCTAATTATCAGACTGCGTTCGGGCTTAGACAAATCTATTTGAGGTGCTTTGACCATAACTTGCATGCATCATATGAATTATAGATTACTACATAACGAAACTTATTACTTGGAATGAACAAGGTATCAAAAAATCACACGCCATATAGGAAGATGAGAGCCCACTAACCTGATATGGTATTCTTACTTGAAACTATGATAAATGAAAATAACATCAGGAAATTCCTTTCCTTAATGTATTTTGTGCAGTTTAACTATGTTGTACTGACAACCATTTATGGGGCTTAGTAGCATTAGGGGGCAATGGTAATATACATGCATTTATTTTGACTAAAGAACCCCAAGCGATTCAGATGTTAGTGCATAATCTAAAGAAATCTCAAAATTCACTCATTTCAAGGGTTTATGCCTTCTCACGAAATAGAGATAAAAATAGTTTTTTGGGGACTCTTACTAGAAGTATCCTATCCATCAATGTACAGTCTATATGTCCTATCCATTAATGTACAGTCTATATAAATCTATGGTAATCTAGTTTCCTAGAGAAAATGAATACGTACACACCTTATGCACAAAAGATTCGATAGAACAATATCTAGGAGAGACGAGTCTACGATGTCCCAGGTGCCTATGAGGGACCAATATATTCAAATGCATTTGGAAAATAAAAATTGTGAAGTATGAAGTTAATGATTAGTAAAAAAAGCACCTTGGGAATGTGAGTGAAAAACTCACAAGGAATGCCTAAAAAATAGATTATGTGGAAGACGAGACATTATAAGACCCTAATAGTTATGGACAAGTCTTGATTGCAACGATTTTTGAAACAAAGAGAAAAAATGATGCGCTTAAATGAAATATATTGCGAAAAGTTAAGTCGACAGGAATGGTTAGTAAATGGAGATGGAATCTCAAAATATTTTTAGCATAGAGCTAATATTAGAAGGAAGAAAAAATTTGTTATTAAATTTGTGATGAATATGACATATGGATTGATAAGCATAAATCAATAGCAAAAAAATTCATATTGAACTGCACCCAAAGATTCACATTAACACACAATATTAATATAACTTTGCCTAATCTAAGCCTTTCTAAATTAATTTTAGAGCTTGATAATGCTGATCTTATTCAATTTCCACACATAGAAGAAGTGAAAATTATTATTTTTAACGTTGATTCCAATAAAACACCAAGTCCGGGATGGATTTGGTGTAGACTTCTTTAAGAATTATTGGAATATTACAACGAAAGACTTGTTCAATTGCATCTTAGAATTCTTTACAAATGGAAAATTTTTTGAAAGAAATCATTCACACCTTCATGGATTAACATCCCCTCATAGACCAACCACTAAAGACTTATTAGTGTAAGGAATGCCAACCCTCATGGAAATATCCTAGGTCACTATTCCCTACGGATGGTTCGACTTTGTTTATTGGGTGTACTTTTATTTGTTTTCAAAACCGACTATTAATCATTATTATTTTTTGAGGAATTAGATTTAAACCTAAAAGATCCATGGGAATTAGCCCATGAAATGGATCAAGATTCTGATCCTGGTCCCTGGCCGGGTTCTTAGCCAGGATCTAGCTTAGTTGCTTGATCTAATCCTTGGTAGTACTAGATTAGGGCAACCTGCCTGATTGAGGAGCCCAACTGGGTTCCTAGGCCAGCGCAAGGCCTAGTGCCTAGTCAAGACAAGTACACTGCCTCAAAATAGAATTGTTCTGCCTAAAAAAAAAAAAGAATCAAAATGAAGACAAACATAAAAAGGTGAGAGCAATAAAGTTAATTAGTAAAGTCGGTAGAGAGTTTTAGGAAAAACTTACAAACCACTATCACTTTTGGAAGCAAATCGTTACTGATAGGAACAACTACTTCTGCTTCAAAGACATTTTCAAAAGGCCCTCAAGGAATTCCTAGTGTGGGGACCACTAGCTCCTTTGTCTAAAATTGAGAATTTAGACATAGAGGCAACGATACGATCATGATAAGGAATGCATCACGTTAACTCCTATCATCACTGAAGGCCTCTACCATTCAATATGAGAAGTCAAATGCTAATCACACTATTATATAGTCATACAACATATTATATAGTATGAATCACATTAAATAATGTAAAAGGTACAATTGTAGTGAGCGCTAGCCTACCTAAAGATTACATCTTTAGCAATTTAGAGCAAAAAATCATAAAAAGAAACAAAGGACAAGAATAAAGGGAGGATAGAGATTACACCCTTAAGATAACCCACTTGATCTAGTTGGGAGCCCAGAAAAGTGATGTCCTCTTTGATTAACCTTTACTACACCTAATGATAAATTTAGAATTTTTCCTCTCTAATTTCTCATACATGTCTACCAAAAATCTCTTACAATTTTTTAATTCTTTCACTAATGCACAACACTAGTGCCTAACTAACGCTGAATTGATGCCCTTAACCCCTTAGGGCAGCGTCCTTTTTTATAATGCTTCAGTGAATATATTGACCTAGCCTAGGTAAGGGAGACCTACTCCTATTATTATTTAGTATAATCTAAATAAGTGCATTAATCTAACTCAAAATCTAATTAGTCGACCATGATAAATAAATCAGCCTCGAATTAGAACTAATGAAGCAAACTTAACCTCGGAGTCGGGGAAACTAAGGAACCCAGCTGGGTTCCCTACTGGAGAACTAATCGATTTCCATGCTTAAACTACGCCTATTAGGTCAGCTTGCATGCGCTCCCTATCAACTTTTGCTCCATTAGTTTGGTGTTATATTTTTTTAATCACTTTGCTGGGCTTACAAGTGCATAGGTTGGGGCATTATTTTCATTATTAGGAGATCAAAATACTAATGTTTTTAGTTTTCTTCAGTTAGTCACCACCACTTTGGTTAAGCCTGAGTAAGGCAATGGCCAAAGTAATGGTCTTTACTCATAGCTGCTTTGATGGCTATTGATGTGATACCTGAATTTGGCACGATTATGTGAAATCTAAACCTGGCAGCTGAGGGTCCTAAGATGTGATGTCTACCGACCTTTGCCACGAAAATGCCTGATGATGTGAAATTCTAATATGGTCTCTCAGAATCTTGAGATTTTGTGTCCATCAACTTTCGCTATGATGATGGCCTAATGATGTCCCATTGTGCCTGGCCAGCAATGTTATTGAGATGTCCCATTATATCGGGAGCCAATAGGTTCTTATCCTTTTGTCGAATTAACGGGCCGTTCTGCAATCTAGGAAATATTTGAATTTATCATTTCCCTGGATTAGCGAACCTTTTACTGATCTAGCAAATTTTTGAATTTATTCTTTTGTCGGATTAAGGATAGTGAGCCTTTCGTTGAGGTAGCGGATTTTTGAATTTTGGATATGTTTACGGACTTTTAACTTATTTGCTTGCTAACATCTTCTTATCGACACTTCCGGTCCCCCATTATTATCAAACTATTGCAGAGCTTGAGCAATTTGAGTCATACATTTATGAGTTTGGCTTGTTACTTGCTTGGAATGTATTAGTGGACCTAACCTGGTCCCCTTTTTTGTATTTCCTCTTCTTACTTGGCGCATGTAGCTTGCTTTGATGCATGGAAACGTAGGGCTTCCTTGTAAATTAGTCGGGTCCCCTTGACCACTTCTTCCTTTTTTTCCTTCTTATTTGTTGCTCTTTTAACAAGACATGCATGTGATGTTGGTTCCTTTGGGAATTGGCTAGGTCTCTAGGCTCTTCTCCTCTTAGATTGTTGCTTATTGATTAATTTTTTCAACATTGCATGTATAGAAAGAAGTATTGGCCGAGTCCCCATGCATGTATTCCTCTTTTTTCTTCCTTGTTTTTATACACACAGGATTCATCCCCTTAATGAATTCTGGCTAGGCTCCCCCTGCTTTTTAATCTTTTCGTTTGCTTTCTTTCTCTTTAATTTTGAGTGATTATTTTGATGCTTCTGGTAAGGTATCTACAAGTGGAACTCAACCGGTTTTCACCTCCTTTTGCTTGCTCTTTTCTTCTATAAATAGCCCTTTTGGCCCTGCATAAATCACACAACTTCTTTTCTTGTATTTGAGTGTGCATTTTGCTCGTACCTCCTTTTATTCTCCTTTCTTCATTAGGAATATCATAGTTGTATTCAAAAACCATGAGTATAAAAGAGCTCACCTTCTAAAGGGGGGAAAGACTCCCTCGGTATTCCCTTGTTTAGAGGGAATAGAGACCTATTGATGCTTGAGATGGATATGACCCTTTACTGGATGTCAGTCGTCATGCATCTAGTTATGTTGCTATAACTGTTGCGAGTGTTTCTCTTGTTTCTCTTTCCTTATTATTTTCATCTAGTGTGAATGTGATGGATTTCCTCATCCTTTCCTTTTTGGGATGATCTAATTAGGGGTATAGATTCCCCCAAGAAGTTTATGAGAAAAATAAGGCCTCGAAGAGTTCCAATCCAATCAGTGTTGTAGCATGCGGGTTTTGGTGCCTTCTACTATGAATTAAATGGGGCAGTGCACTTAATCGACCACTGTATTACTCATGGTGTCATAAAAGATTATGGCATTAGGACACCACCAACATCTTTCACCTCCTATTTGGTGAAATGATTATTAATCATTTTGCATGCTAATGGGCCTTAGGTTTATAAGGGAACCGTTAGTATACCAAGAAGGTTTTCACACCCATTGTGACCAACTTTTTCATCTTTTTGGTCCTATCATGGACTCCATTCCTCGTGAAGATCACTTCTACTATAGCATTCTTGGTGACTTGATGCATGACATTGAGTGGTAGGCACAACACCCGCATAACTAACAATCTCGCATCATTCTCACTCTTTTTCTTAGCTTGACCATCTTTGTTAATCTCGGTAACCACTGTCATTTTCATTATTTAGTCAACATGGTTAACTTGAATAGAGTTAGAAACTTGAACTGAGGACTTCCTGTGTATTCCGTCCTTATTTGTGGAATGCACTAAGGAGTACAAAAAATCGAGCGAACTCTTAGGAAACAACGTACGAGTATACGCATTAGAGAGTTATAGAGGTGCCGAATTTTTTCTCCCTTTTACATCCCTTTGTACTTGATACCATTTCACACTAGCTCTTTATCCTATAACTTTGGTTTTATGAATACTTCCTGACTCTTTTGACCGAGATCATGGGCGCCTACAAGTTTCTAAGTGATGGTATCATGGATTACCCTGAACCAGATTTAGTGATAGTTTGAATCGAGAGAGCTTCAGCATCTCGATGCAAATATAATGCCTTAGGAATGGCCATGTCATTTCCGTTGAAATGAGCCTAACCTCAAGAATTTACCCTTCTGACCTCCTCTTTTTGTAGGCCAATTTTGGTCTGTGGGAGAATTATATCCAACTCCTGAAGTTGAGGCCGCCCAATTCTACACTCAATGATTGGCCCTTATGAATGAACCTATAGCTTCTTCTAGTACTTGGGTAAGCGGGTTACTGCCCAAATTGCTAATTAGTGGCCCCCCTTTATTCCCCTAGATCCATGCCAGTGTTTGTTTTATGTGAGAGTTCTTACTCTGCATGATATGGAGAAGATGGGGCGGGCATCATTTTTGTGGACTACGTTTACCGTCGTGGCAGTTGTGCCATATCTTCAATGACTCTTAACTCATTTGGTATATTTTCTTCCCTACTTCCTTTCCTTGAGTCAGCATTTTATGATGCTAACATTTTCAATTCCTTTTTACAGGTAATGGCTGCCAAAGCCCCTATACCGAGCTTAAATGTCCATGCAGCGGGATAATGGAGCAGACCAGTTACGTGGAGGCTATGTTGGTTCCCGAATCAGAATGCCCTGAACAATTGTTTCCTACCCCTTTTTCTTGGGTAAGTGTGTTGCTTACCTTGTTTTGTGGGCAAAACTGCAACCTTCTAACTATTTCTTCTTTTCAGTACAATCGTTAACAATCTAAACTAACAGTGCCTTATTTCCACTCCATGAGAAAAGCATTTATGAACATTCTTACCAACCGTCATCCTCAAACAGATGAGGTGAGTTACTCTCTTTAAAGTGATTTGCATATTACTTCCTTCATTGACTCTTCTTCATTTATGAAAAGGGGTCTGAAGATGATGTTAGGCCACGGAGGTCTTGCACCTCCCATTCTTGATTGTTCTCATACTAAGAAAGGATAGAGGGGGAACCATGTTAAATTTGCAACCCTGAAGATCCTTATCCTCTATCTACTTCCTGGGGAGAACCCTATGCACACTGCATTTTATATGATGATCCCCTTACTGGGTGGTGCATGATGATACTTCACAACATTCTCATGCCCTCGGGGACAATCCTCAGGCTGGTGTGGGCATTAGTCATACTTCAATTGATTGTGGTTATGCTTCGGGCAACTTTGACTACTTCTTTGGTGGAAGTAGCAGGGGTTTCCAAATAACGAGTAAGGGAAACACATTAGGCCTACATATGATGCTTTCACTATGACGTTATAATATAACTGCATTGTTAAGCAATGTTAGCTTCATGTAAATTTTATGCAAGCTTGTTATGACTCTAATGCACATTAGCACCTATCCTCCCTAAAAAGAAAAATTAAACACATAAAAAGACGTAATAAGTTCTTAAGACCTCTATGGTCTTGAGTGATAATTCTACGATTTTATCGAATAACTTCTAAATTACGAATAACTGGAGTTTACAAGCCAAGAGGGGAAAATAAAAATAAAGGAACCCAAAAATGACCAAGGGACCCACTAGATAAACCAACTCGATCGGTTTAATGGGGAGTAATTTACACAAGTTTCGCTTGGACTTGGATTAACTTTTCTTGCAGCTATAAATTAAATAAAGTCGCCTGCTCCTTGAGTTCCATTAGTTGGTAGTGTGATCTCATAAGCTCAAAAAATGACAATGTCATTAGGAAAGGTGTTGACTTCTTGGATCCTTTCCCTTGCGCTGTGGATAAGTATGATCTTATGAGATGATTTTCTGGGACTTCCTTAGGATGGAATTACTTTCTGGGATTCAGAACTTCTTGTCTTCCTTTTCTGGAGGTGCGAATTGTGACCATTAGTTGAGGAATTTAGTGCCATTATTGGTTTCCTTCTTTGCTACCCTCCTATCTTGCCTTATATCCTGAGGGATTTTCCTCTCAATTCAGTCATATCTTAGGTCTACGTAAGCAGGATGTGGCCACCATGCTCTTCGAGGATGAAGTAGATTTTACGGTGTTGAACTACTATTTTCAAAAGAATAATCAAGCTCTTAATGGTGTGTACAAGTATAAAGCTACCCTCCTTTGTCTTCTCAGGGCCTTCCTATATGAGGGTGGTTTTATAAATAGAGGACCTGGGATGATTTTCAGTATAGCAGAAGCAGTACGTCTTAACCACATACCAGTGGTGCTCATTGTTGCTAAGACCATAATGTGTGTAGATCATATCCGTCATCATCCAAATAAATTATTTTTAGGCAGCTGGTTGCTATTGCAGGCAGTTTTCAAGCCCATTGGGTCAGGGAACTTAACCGAGTTTTCCCTTCTGCCCTACTTATTTATTCTCTCCCTTATTTTTTTATTTTTCTTTTTGTTCTATCTTTCTCCTTTTCCTGTAATTTTTTAGTACCGAAGAACTTGATCGATATCCCTATGCTTCGCTGACTTTCTTCATCGTTTTTTTTTTAAATTCTGTTGATGTGTAGATGTAGCTTTTAGAGCATTTGAGGTTCATAGAAGTTCCAAGGACTGTGAACACATACCTTGCCTTGTAATTCTACCAAAGGAAGACATTGCTCATAGATTAGTCTACGATGAGTTGGATTAGTTTCTTGGAGAATAATCCCCCTATCCACTGGGTAGTTTAAGCACATGCAGCAATTTGTGACCAATGAGAGAACTCTTGCAATGCCTGTTGCCTAGGTCAAGTAATGAGACAATTCGGTTATAAACAACGTATCTATGTATTAGATTGCGTTGCCCTTAGGAGCTACAAGAATGATCATGCTCGCATTAAGTCTTGAGTGGACTACTGGCTTCATCATCCCACCATTGTGATGTCATCCTTACCATGCTCCCCATATGTGTTTGAGCATTATCTAGAGTGGATAACTGAGTATGAAACCAAGGCAAGGAAGGTTCTTTGCATTACAGACTAAGAAAGGAACACCTAACTATGACTCTTCTCAACTAGGGAGAAAGAGAGCTAAGTATCCTACCCCTAAAAGATAGCACCTTCAATCATGAAAGACAAAAAATTGAAGAAGGGTTATAAATTTTAGTATTGCCTCTTATGTTGTAATAATCTTTTTATGCTTTCTCATTGTAGTATGCTATTAGGACTATCTTTTAATTTGTTTGCTTTCAGAATTTTGGATGGCAAAAAAGTACTGTAATTTTTCTCTTATTATGATTATTTCAAGCCCTTAAATTGTTCAAACGTTTTCTATTTCCATGACCATGTTCCCTTTTAGGTGGTAACAATTAGAATTTGGCCTAACTTGCTGCAAGGGAGGCTTAGCCCACATTTGTTGAGAACGCCACCCAGTTTTCATAAAGGATGCTAACCTATTTTTCCATGGCTGGCCTATTGGGCTTATGCTATTGGATTGTGGTAGTTCACTTAGCCTTTTCCTTTTTTCGGGAATGAGTATGCAAATTATAAGTGATTAGGCTGCACCGTTAGGGCTATTTACATATCTGGAGGGCGAAATCAGGCATTCATAGTTCATTGGTCCTGTATTTATTTATTTATGTGTATTTTTTTTTTTCTATGGGCCTAGCATAGGCCTTGTGGGGCTTATGGGTCCAACTAAAGGTGCAAGTCAAAATTCATTTCCTCTTGAGGCCTGTTGTGGACTTTAAAGGAAAAAATGGTGAACTTGTTAGGCATAATATTTCTTCAATTAATCAAGATTGGTATACTGAATATATTCCTCTCTATTTATATCCATAAGTTTCACTGCTCATCCTAGAAAGATTGTTTTTATGATGTAGCGGCCCACAGTCCGGTCTAAACTTTCCCCTTGGATCCAGTGTTAGTGCCCTTACGTCATTTAAGACTTGATCATCTTCCTAGAGGTCCCTTCACTTAACTTTCTCATTGAATGCCCTTGAAATCTAGAATTGGTAAATTTGAACATCATGTAACACCCTTATCCTTCATTCATCTAACATCACCAACTCTTCACAATGGGCCTTTACCCACTCTAACTTCAAGATTTGGCTTTCCATAATTACCTTAAGTAAGGGTATTGCTATTTCGATAGGAAGTAGTGCTTCCATTCCATATACTGGGGAGTATAGTGTTACTGCTGTGGAAGAATAAATGGTGTTCTATATCCCCATAAAGCAAATGGGATTTTGTCCGGCCAATATTTGTAATTCTGAACTAATTTCTCGATTATTCTATGAACATTCTTATTAGCTATTTGACTGGACCATTTGCCTGAGGATGTTAAGGAGATGACCTATGATGCCAAATCTTACACTTTTCAAGTGGGCTACTACTTCTTTTCTAAAATGGCTCCTGGATCACTTATTAGTTCATATGGCATGCCATATCTACATATAATGTTATTGAGGAGAAACTTACCCACATGCTTCGAAGTGATTTTAGCATAAGAGGGCATTTCTAGCCATTTTCTGAAGTAGTCGGTTGTGACGTCGAAGAATTGTTATCCACCTATCCCTTTTAGTGTAATATTTCCAATAATGTCGGTTCCCCAAACTGAAAAGGGTTATTAGGAAGTCAATGTTGAGAGGAAGAATGGAGACTGATGCTCCAGATTAGCATATACCTGGTATTCATGACACCTTCTTACATATCTATAGAAATCTTCTTCCATTATAAACTAATAATACCCCACCCTTTGGAGCTTTTTGGCTACCATTTGGTGATTCATGTGTGGCCTATATTCCTTACCATTAACTTATTTTATGATTTCTTGTGCTTCTTCTTGCATTATGCTATGTAGATTTACGCTTATATCCATTTTGTTACAACTCTTCCTTCTCCTGAAAATATTATGATGCTAGCAATTGTTACGCTTATTGAGCTTTTAGGGAGGACCCCAGTGGGTATTCTTTCTTCCTTAAGTACTGGTAAGTATCATAAAACCAAACGGTGAGGTCAACACTATACACTTTAATGGTGTAACAATGGCCTTGCTTATTTATCCTTTCCACTGCCAATAGCATTAAATGAATGCCACTAGGGATATTGATCATTGAAGCTAATTTTTCTAGGGTATCCATGAACTGCTTATCATCTTAAGGGAGATAGGAGTAAGAGTTATGAGTAAAGTTCTAGGTAAGGCCTACTAGGTGAGCTTTGTACGGTGCCAAGGCTTCACTTCATACTCTTCACTTTTGAGAGATTTGATTAGTAATCAAATTGGAGGATCTGTATACTCATAGATTCTTTACTCCTATTTCTATAATAGCTTATAACCCTATGACACAATCTTTATACTCTACCACATTATTAGTAACCTCAAAGTCCAATTAGAGTGAAATATGAGTATGCACCCCTTTTGGGGACACGAAAAGGATGTGTACCCCAAATGCTTTTTGATTCAAAGCCCTACCAAAGCACATTTTCCACACATCTTCTACATAAAGGACTTCCTTATCGGGGAAATCAAAAGACTCCACCTTTTAATCCTTCATTGGTAGGTGTGCCCAGAAGTCGGACACAGTTTTACCTTTGATAGACTTATGGGGGATGTAATGTTATTAAATGTTGATAGCATTACCATCCACTTGGCTACCTTGCCACTCATCACTGGTTGCTGAAGCAAATATCTTATTGGGCCTATTAGTTCTACCATATGAACCGCATGAGTTAACATGTAATGTCTAAGCTTCTTGGTTGCCCATACTAAGGCTAAGGCATATTTTCCCAGGGCATGTATGGGTTTCATATTCAAGAAATTTTTTACTCACATAATAGATTTCCTTTTCCTCCCCTTTCTATTTGGTTGGCTTAGATGGCCCCTATGGTGGTAGCCATTGTTGTGAGATATATGATGAGGAAAATGCTTGGTTTCGATGGTACCAGTAGTAGTGGTTAAGACTAGTATTCCTTGATATTATTAAATGCCTCTTAGAGCTATTGATCCCATTCTAGCCTTACCCCTTTCTTCAATTTCTTAAAGATAGGTGCATAGACCATTGTCAGCTTTGATATTAAGCAATTAATGCATTACAAATAAACCAGGAATCCTTACTTTCCTTTTTCTATCCTATGTGGCAGCACTTCCTGTGTTGCCTTGATTTTTTAGGGACTAAACTCAATTCCCCTTAGGCTGAGCACGTACCCTAGAAACTTTCCTAAAATGGCTCCAAATGCACACTACTATGGATTCAAACACATATTACATTTTCTAAGTTTGGTGAAGAACTTTCGAAGAGTCAAAACATGCCCATTCGTCTGCTTAGATTTCATAATCATCTCATTCACATATACTTTCACTTTCTTATGTATTAAGTCATGTAATAGAGTGGTAGCCATTCTTTGGTAATTGGACCTAGCTTTATTTAACCCAAATGGTATCACAGTGTAACAATAAGTCCCCCATATAGTAATAAAGGTGCTCTTCTCCATGCCTTCCACTACCATCTTAAGTTTGTGGCAACTGGCATACCCATCTATAAAGGAAGGGATAGCATGTATGGCTGTATTATCAACCAAGATGTCTATGTGTGGTAGTAGGAATTCATATTTTGGACTTGCGGTTTTAAGATTCCTAAAACCCACACACATTCTTACTCACCTATCTTTCATCTGAGCTGGTACAACATTTGCTACACATTGAGAATAGTGCACAACCCTGATGAACCCTATGTCCAATTGTTTCTGCATCTCTTCCTTTATTTCCCAGCTCCATTCTGGTTTAATCCTACGAAGCTTCTATTTTACCGATTTGCATCTGGATAGAGGGGAATTTTATGCTCAATGATATCCCATTCTCTACTAGCATGTCTTTATAGGACCATGCGAAGACATCTATCAATTCTCACAAGAGTGAAGCAAAACTCTCCTGCTCCTCTAGGGTTCGTGATTTCCATATTTTAAGCTCATGGGATTCATCAGGAGTCCCCAAGTTGATTAGTATTATACTCTTCATTTTGAAATTTCAATTTTTATGATCTTCCACTACTTTAATTAATTCTTTAGGAGTTATATCTTCATTTTCATTTTAAGAGGCAAAGCATTCAAAAGGAAATGAATGAGGTGAGTCATAAGTAAAAGAGTTGAAATTAGAAATAGGTACATCCACTACAAAAAAAAGTGGTTTTTACCAACATGGATAGTTCTGTTGCAATAAGTACATTTGCTATTGGTAAAACCATATACCAACAGATATTGGTCTGTTGCTAGACTATTGGTAAAAAGTGGTGATGGTATTAGTTTTACCAACAAATATTGTAATCTGCTACAATTTCTCCGTAATACCAACAGAATGAATCTGTAGGTGAATGTCATCGTGCTACCAACAGAAACATAATATGTTGGTGATGGCAAGTATTACCATCAGATGCTTCTGTTGGTGCTAAATCAACTGGCGGCATAAATTATTCACCAACGTACTGTATCTGTTGGTAATTCCTTCTTTTTCCTGCCTTTTTAATATTCTCCAACAAGAAGATTTGTTGGTACTACTGTATACCGCCAAAACAGAATTTCCATCAAGCTCCAATCTGTTGGTAATTCTGTTCTTTCACACACCTTATAATTCGAAATATCTACTGCTAATAGTCCATCCATTCAAGTGGGAACTATTTTTTCAACGAATACGTCTACACAAAATCAAACCTGTAGGTACAATAGTTATCGACAACAGAAGAATCAACATAAACAAAAGCACAATGCTATTTAAAAGTTTTCAAAAGTGCTATGCATTCACTAAAAGTTCATAAGAAATAAGTACATAACTCTAACAATTGCTTCCATTAAAATTAAAGTCCAAACTACAAGTGCAAACTCAAAAACATTACTTGGTCTACCTAAAAGATAAGTCAAGACAAAAGTTAACCACATAAGAGAACTCAAACTATGACTCATCATTTTATTCTTGATCATCAACTTCTTCGGCATTCTCTTCTTCAAATGCATAACCTTTTTCATTGTCATCATCAATATCCTCATCTTCCTCAAATGAAGAAAGAGCATCCTCTGTTATTCCCTATTAAAGAAGCACAAAAGCATAAATCTTAAGAAGAGGTAATGGAGAATATTTATAATCATCTAATGGCATTCTCCCTTAATAATATGATGTCAAATTTATCATAGAAAAGAGAACTAGAATGAGTTTATCATGGCATCCAGCTCGAAGATAAAGAAGGAATGATCAAAATACAATGGCAATACTCCAGATCCACAAAATAAAGTTAGTTTTAGTATGTTAAGACTCTCGATGCTCATACCAAAACCACATTTGCACACAATAGCACGTAATCACAAATGCGTTCTTAGAAAACTATATGAAGTGCAAGACTAAGGTTGTGACCTATGGTCGCAGAACCTTGCTCTAATACCATCTGTGAGAACCCCAACCCGTAGGGTTAGAAGTATCAAAGTTTTCTTAAATTCCTGCTTAAATTCTAGGGCGAAATGAACGGAGTTTCGCCTGAAAACTGACCATTTCTCAGGCATAAAGCTTTATATTAATTCCCTGCATCGAGTAGAAGTATAAAAGAACATAGAAATAAGCTCAATGGCTACACGTCAGAGTCCACAACTCTACGGGCCACTCGCCCGGAGTATACCAAACATTAAACAATCAGTAAATAGGCTTATTATATGATAAGAACAGGAGATATGCACATCATGAAGATTGTTCGGTTCAGCAATGGAAAGGATAACCAAATAAGGTCACAACAATTTACACCAAGTGAGCTGCAAATTATACCAGGCCAAAGATCCAAATCTAAGCATACCACATATAAGCTTTCTATATAGGCACCATGTCTAGCTCATCAACAAATAATAAAATATCTTATATAGGAATACCTGGTGCTTCAAAAGCACTTTCACCAAATTGGTGACATATCCAAGTTTATTCTCCAAATGTTCAATCTTTTCTTGACTTTCTTGTTGCTCTTGCTCGATTTTCCTTCTTTTAGTTCGTTCTTCTTCTAAACCGCACCTTTTAGAAGTTGAACGACGAACTTTGACCCCAATGCCAAAGGTCTTAGCATAACCATATTTGTCTTCTCCAACAACTTTTTTGAAAATTTCATCTCGAGTAGCATCATCACATAAATCTTCTTCAACACGAGATAACTCATTTTCGATTGCTTCTTGTCATGTTACACATTAGTAAAAAGAAATACGATGAATAAGAAAATTAAACCTCAATGTATTAAGGATTTCTCTTAATCTCTAACTTTGGTTTCATTACTTTTCGAAATAAAACCCTTAATATATGTTCCTCTAATACTAGCATGCTTATTTGTTTGTTTATTTATTGTATTTTTGTAGGGGGTGGGGGAAGGGTGGGGGAAAATAGGGTCGGACATAGCAGGATGCGAGAAAATTTAGTAGGGAAAGCTGTCCTTGGATAAGAACCAGAGAAGGATACGGATAGTGATGCCAATTAGTTTGGAGTTGAGGTACCTCACTGATGCAGATGTCATATTTGGTTTTCTCTCAAAAAATGAGATCAAGTTTTGATAACAAATTAATCCGTAAGACCATTAATAGTTTTTTTTTTTTTCAATTATTATTTACTTGAGTTCAGTTTATTGTTGGGAATTCCATAGAAGAGAAATAGACTTATGACTTGAATTCTTCCCTTATTTTGCTTTTGTTTTTCTGACTTGTATATGTGAAAGCATAGGAGAGATATGGATAAGCTGAAATAATGGAGATGAGATTGCTTCCTGCACAAATGATTTCCTAGTGATTAAGCTAGACATGTCAGCGTCTCAAGTAATTCCAGAAATAGATTAGTGGACAATAAAATGTGGTTGAAGAAGTAGGTGGCAACAAAAACAAATGCAATTGCATCTAACAAAAACAAATGCAATTACATCTAACAAAAGCAAATGCAATTACATCATCTTCCTCCTCTTCCTTTCTATCAGCCTCTCTTCTCTCTCCTACCTCGCAACCAAATATATATGTAAAAGACGTAGAATAAAAGAAGGGGTAAATTCATGTTAAATCTTCAAATTTACACAGTATTTGATGCTAGAACTATGTTTGATTTTAAGATAAAGACAAACAATTCTCAAGAAGAGTTAACATTCATAACACAACAACATAAAAGCTAAGAGTTGCGTTTTAAATTTTGTTTGATAAGTGACGTTGTATTATAGATTTTCTAGTTTGTTTGTCATTTTTTCACACAAATCAACTCACATTTTCAAATTATATAAAAAGTAAAAAGTATCTTCAATTTTTTTTTAAAAAAAGTATCATATTTGTTGCCCAGTGGGGATTCACAAGGTTAAGGTGCATATAGTGTTACACTTGCCATAAATTTTATATGTGTTTTTTTCTTTTTATTTTCTCTTTTTTGTTTCCTTCTTTTGTCAAGGGAGTGGGAGGGGTTAAGATGAGGAATAGCTACCAAATTATGGGTAACGGGTAGGGCACAAGAGGAAGAAGTAATTTTCAAAGAAAGGAATCCTACTCCTATGTGATGGGTATCTAGAGTAATCCTTCAAAATGCAATTTTGACAATAGGAAAGACCATATTCAAACAACCTAACAAATGAGAGAAAGGAGATCATATGACACATATAGAACCCTTTCTCAGTTTTATTCGGTCCTCAAGTCATTGTTACTTAGTCCTTATGAGAAGAAACACCGAAGGAGAAAGAACACGAAGGATAGGCAATTACAGTCCAAGTGACCACATTTTCCAAATTTATAATGCTAGCACTAAAGTAAGTATCTAAGGCAAGTAAGAAGTATAAAAGTGAATTGAAACAAGTACCCCCACCCATACAAAAAAGAACGAATAAGGAAATGTGCCTATGAAAGACACTTGTAACCAATTCCAACTCAGATATTGTAAAATTATGTGGTTTCTCATTTCTGATTATGAATGGCCTAACTAAGATAATTCACCAAATGCACAGATATGGTTTTGTGAGTCTCTTTATATGAGAAGCAGTTCAAACACACCTCAACTGAAAAGCAACATAAAATTCATAGGCCTTTATCCTTAAAGCTTCACTATTTTTTAAACCAAAACTCAGGGTAAGCCAATTTAGGACAACTCAGTAGAAAGCTTTAGTTTTTGATCCATGCCAAAGATTCAGCATAAAATAAAACAAAAAAGTTATATTGTAGAGTATGAAATCTGCTCAAACGCTATTTGAATCCCTAAAATAGAGTCCAAGATAAATAGATACTTATAAACTACATTCGATCCTTGAATCAAAATATTGGCAAATGATATCCAATCTTGTCCAACTTTAGCAATTGACTTTAATATTATTAATCAAGAACCAAGAATAGTAGCTGCTTAGAGAGAGTCTACATCTCTAGTTCTTCAAAAGTCACAAATCATAAGCCCGTAGAAAACTTCACATTCCAAAATTAACTTGGGTTAGCAGCCGCATAGCTTGTTTAAAAGAGATGTTATCAACACAGTCCACACATATGTCCACATATTTTTTTTTTTTAAAAAAAAATCAATTGGGATAAGGCAACTTGCAAACATCAAATAGAAGCACCACACAACAATTTTCTTCCAAAAATCAAAAACTATGAACTGAACATTTAACAGTGAAAGCCAACAATACAGTTATCAACATTTCAAAAGTCACATTAGATAACTAAATCCAAGTAAGAACCTGTTTTGTACATCCAAACAACCTAAACAGATTCCAAATATAGAAGAGATTCTTGGAGAAGCTAACAACAGGAAGAGACTAGACATATTTCAGAATAGGAAATCTAAAACAATGGCATATCAACTTCCAAGGTAACAACACCATCAGGCACCATTATTTTGACAAATTTTACATTCAAAGCTCACGTTTTTATCCATTAAGTAAAGAAGATCACATATAAAACACAACTAAGGTTAAGTCATACATATAAACAATTATGCACTTGTATGGAGTAGGCTAATTTTGATTTGAATCATAACCTTAACTTACATAGTAGGTAGTAGTAATGATAGTAGTTGAGTTAAAATTAAGATTGTACTCACATTAGCTTTTAAGACGAATAACATAATCAGACACCATTTTCCTGACAAATTTTACATTCAAATCTCACGTTTTTAGCCATTGAGTAAAAAAGATCACATATAAAGCACAAGCAAGCTTAAGTCATATGTATAAACAACTATTTACTCGTATGGAGTAGGCTAGTTTTGACCTGAGTTATAAGCTTAACCTACATCGCAGGCGGTGGTAATGATAGTAGTTCAGTTAAAATCCTAAATGTCTTTTGGTAAGATGAATCTGTGGGTTTTATGTAAAAAAGGTGATGTGTGGAGCAATAAGTGTGAATCAAACATGAGCTGATTCTTGAAAAGGATCATAAAAAAAGGATGCCTCTTGCAAAAGTGGTGTAATACTACAATGCTGAAACTTAAGAATGCCATGAGATTAAATATGGTAAATTTGGTGTATCTTCTACTTATGGAGCGCTTCAAATGCCTAGGCCAATTGGACCTTGGTGGACTATTGTATTGCACAGACTAGTAATTCCCAAGCATTCTATATGCCATTTCTATCCCAATGAGCAAAGACATGAGTAATGTATAAGTTACCTTACATGCTGAGGCCTACGAGCGTGAAAAGAAGCAGCAGGCAAGAACACCAGAAAGCACAGGCATTAACTGTGACATCCTTAAAACACAATTCTATAAGATTCATGCTCTACAAAGGAAAAAGAACAGGAACATAGTGAACCCAAAAATTCAATGCAATTTCAAAAACACAATGCCTTCACTGGACCCTTGATCAGACAGACCAGAAATTGGTCGATTACTTGCGTTTAGCCCCAATTTTCTGGCACCAAACCCTCGATTTTTCAGCACCAAATCGTCCAAAAATTGGCTACAATGACATAATGTGATGTTCAGAAACTTAGAGAACATTGAAAGAGAATATCAAAGGAGTGACACACACCTTCGAACCTTCAAAATTGAACACCATAAAAGCAACAACAATGTCTATTTTGCAGATTCTGACTCCACAAACACCAAGAAACCAACGGCAATGGTGATTAATGAATAAGACGAACTAGGGCTTATGTTTTGAAGGTCGAAGACTTGAAGAGCTTGAAGAAAGCCTAACTGCAATGCTTCTCTATTTGAGCATGTTGGGCTGTGCTATTTTTTGGTTGATTAAAACAAAAAATACAATTAGTGTTTGAGCATGTAGGGCATTGGTCGGTTCTGCTACAGGGACCAAAGCAAGAGACTTTTGGCTGATTGAAAGTAAAAAACTAGAGTCAAGCTATTAATTTATTAGGTCTGTATTTTATTTATTGCCAAATGTATATTTTTTAGATAGTTATTTAATTTTTTTCGCGATAACATGCTTTTTTAACACCAACAGAAATTTTTTTATAGATAAATATGTTGGTAATGTAATTACAATAACAACAGAAAACTGGATTGTTGGTAATATGATAAAATACCAACACACCATTTTTATTTTGTTGGAAATATTAGGACTCATTCTTCCCTCCAAAATCGAAAACTTCATTACCAACAAATAACCAAATCTGTTGCAAAAACTTACTTTTAGCAGCAGATCTTATTTTTTGTCACTAGATGTCCGTTGGTAAAAGCTAATTTTTTGTAGTGATCTAATGTAGAGTTTGAATGAATGAAAACTTAAAAAAAAGCTGACTCTTAGACTTTATCTTAGACTTTCCTAAACTACCCCCTATTGCTATAGTGGACACTTTTCTATCCTCTTTAGCTGTCTAAGTCACCTGCTTATAGCCTTCAGTATCAACCTCAGTGATGAAGTTGGTAGGGTCAAAACCACTATTAGATATAAAGAGGTGCATAATAGCAGCAAGGTCTTCTTTTTTCCTATAACCTTGCCTGAACAAGATCCTGAAGATGTTACTTTTAGCCAGGAAGACCCAATCTTCAGTGGACCTATCTCCTCTCCCTATAGTGAGCTTCTCTTCCCCTAGCAGCTTATAGTAATCGAATACTTCTAGCCCAATCGATAAGATTCCCTTCTCTTTTATGCAGCCAGGCTTAGTGAAGCTATAGAAAGGCAAGTTATGTTCCTCACACATGAATTGCCCATTAAGAGTGTGGGGATAGGGCTTTATAGCTGGTGCTATAGGTATTAATTCCCAACACCAGCTTTTCGGGCCTGGGCTTCTTGCCTAGCCTTAGTCGCCTCTTTGGGAGTGGGATGATACCCTAACCTGAATTTGTAATCCTCCTTTGGAGTCAAGGGAAAGGTGATCCACCCATGTGCTCCTCATCCTATAACAAATTCTAGGAAGTAGCCTTACCTTTTAAGGATAGCACTCGAATAGGAGTTAGTCAAATGGAGCTTTATCCTTTTCCAAGACTACCACTATTTCAAAGTTATGGAGTTCTTTATCGTTTTAATTGTGGTCTATTTCCAGTACTAGTCCCTTGTTAGTAAGTGTAGTACATAAGCTATCATATTAGATGGTCTCCACCTAGTCTCTTATCAGCATTTTCATTTTCTGGTGCAAGGTAGAAGGAACTTCCTAGTGATTGTGGAGCCATGGCCTTCTTAAGAGAGCGAATTAATAGGAAGGAGGAGAGTGCCCTTAACTATACTTTTCTAAGTTGTCGTATGCACTTAAATGAGTGGATTGCGTTGAGAGCAGATCCTCCTTGATTCGCAACCTTTTAGCTATTCTCCAGGGCAGACATTGGCAGCTTACCCATTATCATCCAGGGTGAAGGGCACATATTTCTAAAGATATGTCACAATAAGGTGAAGGGCATTATTATATGCCAAATCTCTGGTGGGAGGTCTTCGTTGCTAATGAAAAGTTATGGTGCCTTACTAAATATAATTGAGGCTATCATTTCCTCAGGTTTAGTTTCAGGGGACAATTCAATTTTATTCAGCCCATCTATCAGGGGCTATTATGTTCTTGAGAACTACTATGAGTCGTCCCATAGTTACTTTAAGTTTAAGTTTCTTTAATTACTTTAGCATTGGATCTTCTTCTTGGACTTGTATTATCTTTTCTTTTTCTAGGGCTTGTTATAGGCCCTCCTTAGCTAGGTGCCTCTCACCTTTTGTAACGTGTTGGACCCTCGCTTGCTCCTCCTCTCCCTAGAAGCCCTTTTCTTCATTATCGCCCCATAAGTCATCTTCGCTTACTTTGGTTGGCGAATAACTTCTCTAGGTTTCATATACATCATCTTCATCACTTTCCCATAGGTCGAGAACCTCTAGGTTAGGCATGCCTATCCTTGGTTTTAGGCCATGAGTGCCTTATATGAACATATATGGATTCCATCCCTCCTCTTGATCATCAATTTAAGAAAATGCTTTTGTGATCCCCAGGTGGATTTTTATCATTACTGGGCTTCTAGGTTGCTTTAGGCAATGGGAGTTTTTCCAATCTGAGCATCCTTTCTAGCCTATTTTTAAAAGTCCAACAATTTTTAGTGTCATGCCCTTGTGACCGGTGGTACTTACAGTATTTGGTCGGATTATAGGTCTTAGACTGCACAAGAGCCTCAGTATTTCGCTTAATCTCAGGGATGTCAATTTTTTCTTTGGCTAGAAGTCGCTTTAGAGCTTGAGTGTAGGTAGTTCCTGTGAAGGGTATACTCGATAAAACGATTTATAGCATATTCTTTTGAAGAGTTTCTAGCCTGTTTATCATTGTTTTGGCAGTTATCTTTCTAGTTGTTACCAATCTTGGTAGGTGGTTCTTTTAATAGCTCTTCCTCTTTCAGCATGCCAACATTTGTCAATGTGATCAAATTTTCAAATGGCATGAACCACAAGTACTACCTATGCGTGGGCTTGAGGTTCCTAATGAATGGTCTCACTTGATCGACTTGAGAAGGTCGGTCTACCATGTGATCAACCTTCGTCCTCTAGCTAGCCAAGTAGTTAGAGAACCCTCCTTTTATTTCTAGTTTGAGCAGCTCTAGGTCTTTTAGTGTGATTAGGAGGTCAACATTATATGGATACTGACATAAGAATTCTCTGCACAAGTCATCCTAGTCATGACCATATTATTATACCACCTCGTCGCATCCTTGTCAAAGGTCCAAGGAAATATGAGGTGGATCAAGTCCTTATCAATTCCTTTGAGAGTCACTGTGCTAACAAAGTTTCTCATGTGGTGATGAGGATTTTCCATTCCATGAAACTTGATATCAAGTATAGTGAATTTTTCGGGCAACCTCCCTTTTGGGATTGGAGTGAATCCCATATATTCATTAGAATAATTATTAAGCATGGACCACTCCTTAAGTAGTTGTTCTATGCGATCTATAAGTGAATAAGCTTAAGGGTTGCTTTTCTCCAGTTCTCCTTCCTTATTATTCTTTGTATCCCCTTTCCCCTCATCCTTTGCACCTATGATGAGGAAGAGTTACTCACTATTTTTTTCTGGAGATTCTTTGGCGAGGTTTTGGAGCACAATAGTCACAGCCTCTATCTTCTTATCACTCTACTCAATTTTAGTTTGTATTTTTTTATCGTGTTCATGAGTTGAGTGATCTCACTGTTCTCTGCCAATGGAATTAGTGTATGATTTGTCTTTAACCTGGATCTTGACTTTGACCTGATAGGCAGAGTTTCATATGATTGCTCCTTGGGTAGAAGTCTTCGAACTGATGGACTCCACTCGTATGCTTTGTTAGTCCTCCCCATCCTAATAAACAATGAAAAGTGCGAATGAATAGCTTAGCTAAGAACTTTTGATGGGTAACTCCATACTCAAAACATATGGACTTATGAACTAAAAAGCCTAACATGGTGAACCCAGTATGTTGATTGAATGCTGACCCAAATTGCATCAAACTATATGATGCTGGTTGAGTTCTATTTTGAGCCCTGAGATTGGTATCCCAGCTCTTGATTTTTTTTTTTTTCAAGTTCAGATCTAATTTAGTGCAGTTAGGATCCAGGAAAAATGGTTGAGCTCCTTATTAACCCTTGAAACTGGCGTCCTAGCTCTTAACCCTCTTTACCCTATATTTATACCTAATTAAATACAAGCAGACTTCCTTAGGACATCGTCTAGGTTTCTAGTTGGCCTAGGAGATTGATTCTTATCCCTTTTTCTTAGACCCAGACTAAGACAATTCCAGCCAAAATTTCCTAAAATGGTCCTAGACTTCCACTAAGATGTAGACTCTTTGTTTCCTTTTTTTAAAACACCTAGCTATGCTCATTCAAGCTTGGTTGAATCTTCTTTTAGGATCTTTTATTCATTATATTATGGCTAGAACCTAGTCGGGTGCAAGGTGAAGAGCCCCTTAGAGCTCAATTGGTCTCGAAGTTGCTTTGGTTCATAATCCTAGCCATTACATTTTGACCATCATAACTTAGGCTCTCATAAGACCTAAAGCATTGATGCATATTCCCTAAGGATAAGAAAATTAAATCATACAAGAGCACACACAAGCACGCACACACGAGTTCCAACCAAAACCAAGGTCATAATTCACAAGAGTTTCAAGTTAGGTTTACAACAATCTTCTCGCAACCCAAATGCTTTGTACATCATCCATGAGCTGCATGGGAAGAGTGGGATATTTCATTTGCTCTGTGTAGTTAGACAGAAAAGTCTCTCTCGAGTGAGTGGATCACTACATGCTTAGTAGAGTCTAATTGACCCGCTGAGTTAACCAGTTGATCTCCCGAAGAGTAATAACAAGGTTACTTAGAGACACTAATGATCTAATTAAGGCAGCACCTTTCAATGCAGGGTGCGTAATACAAGCTCTACTTTGTTTGCTGAGAGTTTATTTTTATTTGTTTTCAAACATGATTGTTAATTTTTTTTTTTTTATGAATTAGATAAACTTGGGAAATCCATAGATCAAGATTCGGATCCAAGAACCTAACTAGGTTCTTATGTAGCGCAGGGCCTAGTTCCTAGTCTAGATAACTACACTATCTCGGATAAGAACTGTTCTACCCAAAAAAAAAATTAAAGATAAAAATAAAAGGATGAAAGCAATAAAATTAATTACTATAGTCGCAGTGAGTTTTAGGAAAAACTTACGAGGCACAACCACTTTTTGAAGCGAATCATTACTGATAGGGACAGCCAAAAGAGCACAAAAGCAATAACCAATTTCACTTTGAAAATGTTTTCAAAAGGCCCTGGAGTGATCCCTAGTGTGGAGACTATCTTGACTTCTTAGTCCCGAACAGAGAAACTAGATTCGGGGACGAAGGTACGATGATGTGATGAGATCTATCACGTCACCGCTTGTTTTCACTGATGACCTCTACTATTCAATATGGAAAATCAAACTTAGTGACACTATCACACTGTCATACAACATATTACTGTGAGTCACATTAAGTAATACAAAAGTAATAAATTTTAGTCTAACAGCAGCAAAAGTAAAGTAAACAAATTACAGTGGGCAGAGAGCTACTTAAAGATTACATATTTGGAAATTCGTAACGAAGAATCATAAAAAGAAACAAAGTAGAAGAATAAAAGGAGGATAAAGATTATGCCCTCAGGATAGCCACCTAATTTACCTAAGAACTCAGCAAGGAGTGGCACCTTCTTTGATTAACCTTTAATGCACTCAATGGGAAATTCAGGATTTTGACTCTCTAATTTCTAGCACCTCTCTTACAGAAATCTTTCACAATTTTTCAATTCTCTCACTAATGCTGAGTATTGGTGCCTAACTGACACCTTTAACCCTTGGGGGCGTCCTGTTTTTATAATGGTTGAGAGAATAGACTGACCTTGTCTAGGAAAAGGATCCTGCATGTATTCCTATTTAGCTTAACCTAAATAAGTGCACTAATTAGTGCAGTAATCTAACCTGGAATCTCACCAGTGTACCATGGTACAAATTGGCCTTGGATTAGGGCTAAGGAACAAACTTACCTTAGGGTGCGAGTGACTAAGGAACCCGGACGGGTTCCCTATTGGAGAACAGGTCGAATCCCATGCTTAAGGTAGGCCTATTGAGTCAGCTTGCACATGCTCTCTGCAGACTTTCATTCCATTTGCATGGCTTTTTATTTTAATTAATCAGTTTGCTGGGCCCCCAAGGGCATAACTTGGGTATTGTTTTCATCATGAGGTGATTAAAACATAGATGCCATGTTTAGGTATCTATAGTTAGCTTCAACAATGTATAAGATTATTTCTAAACTCTTTATTAATAGAACAAGACCCTTATTGGGTAAACTAATAGCACCATTTTAAAGCACCTTTACACTAGGTAGATCAATACATGACAATATCCTGTTAACCCTTAAGATTATACATAAATTTAAGAATCCCAAAAGTAGATCGATATGGGTTGCCGTTAAGCTTCATATAGAGAAAGCGTACGATTACGTAGAATGAGACTTCATCTTGAAGTAGTTGTAAGAAATAGGATTCTATCCTACATGGAATAGATGGATTAAGGAATGTATTTCCTCTGTATCATATTCTATTCTATGGTCAATGACAAAACAAATGGCATGTTCAAACTAGCTAGGGAAATAAGATAGGAAGACATATTATCTCCACTCTTCTTCATCTTATGTACGGAAGTGCTCAGTCATATGATATTTAAAAAAGGAAAGATCTATAAATCAGAAATAAGGTTGAGATCTGCCTAAAGTATATTATTTTGTTATGTCTTCTTTTTGCGGATAACTGTATGCTATTTTAGAAAACAAATTCAGAAATTTGTATCAAGATGAAGAACATCTTAAATGACATTCGTTCTGCCTCAAGTCAACTTATTAATTATTATAAATGGACTCTTAGTTTCTTATGTAATGCTTTTGTTACATAGAAGCAAATAGTTATAGAAATATGCAACATCCAAAAATTGGATGGTTAGTCTTAATACAGTCACAACTAGAATCACTACTAGCATATATGATGTAATATTTTGAACTACCAAAACATAGTAGTAACTATTTGTATAGGCTTAACAGAGAACTTTTCCTGAAGAAAACTAACACAAAAAAGGTCTTCCGCTCATAGCCTAGGATAAAGTATGTATGATAGTCATTCTGCAACATCTTAAATGACAACCGTTCTACCTCAGGTCAACTTGTTAATTGCCGTAAATGGACTCTTAATTTCTCATTTAATGCTTTTTGCTACACAAAAGCAAACAGTAATAGGAATTTGTAACATCCAAAAATTAGGTGGTTAGCCTTAATACAGTCTCACCTAGAATCACTACTAGCACATACATTTTGAACTACTAAAATATAGTAGTAACTATTTGTATAGACTTAACAGAGAGCTTTTGCCAAAGAAAACTAACACAAAAAAGGTCTTCCGCTCATAGCTTGGGATGAAGTATGTAGGCGAAATCTTAAAAGTGGACTAGGTTTACACAAAGCAAAGGCTGCCAATGAAGCATTCTGGTGTAAATTAGTTTTCAAAGTACTCAAAAAGGACATCAGTATATAGGTGCAATCCATTATATCAAAATAGCTTCGAAATTTGGACTTGCTCAATTCCAAGAGGAAAAGCAATGACTCACCTATTTTGGAAAAGTATCCTAAAATGCAGGCATCTATTTACAAATGGCATAATATAGAAAGTTTGGAAAGGGGATGACATCTTATTTTTATATCATATTGGGTACAAGACCGTAATTTAGTCGACATTCTAGAATAGTTTAAAGAAAGTATCATTAGACTAGATGCTAAAGTTTGTAATTTCATTCTGCAAAATGTAGTTTGAGACATATCCAAACTATCGCAGACCCTTAATAATCACACATTATAAAGAAATGCTAGGCAAAACTATTCTCATCTGTAACACTAAAGATTCCTTTTGTTGGGGGCTTAATAACTCATGTGAATTCGGGACAAAATCCGCTACCTGGATAGCCCATGATACACAAATATAGCAGTAGATTGGCTATCAAAATTTGGGCAATCCATCAGAGATTGATTCACTTCAGATTTCTATTTCTCCGTATTTCTTATATTCATACTAACTAGTGATGTAGTTGGGTGCACTTGTGTGAGCAGAGGAATCTAATATTCACCATTAGTCTTTACCATTATTAAAAAATATATATATGTCAGCTACTCTCTTTTATGATCTAATTATATGTTTGCATTCTGAAGACATTTAAAAAAAAGAGCAGCAAAGATAGATGTTATTAGGAATGTGTATAATATATTTTAGGAATGTATTATATAAATATATTTTTATGATTTATGATGTTCTATTTCAGTTAGGTCGGACCTCCTCATGTGGCTTTCGTGCTCATGAAGCGAGGGTTTGATGCTGAAGCTTGATGTATATATATTGTATATTACATATCAATGAAGAGATCAGAGAAGAGGGCCATGGTTATACAAGCCCCAAAAATCTATCTCTCACAAATTCTTTATGCTATTAGAGCCGGGTTGAAGAATACCCGATATCGAAGCTATAGGAGACGGAGCTCCACCAAAACGTTTTATTATTGAGCCCCAATCACCCTATTACTTACATCCGTCAGAGGGTCTTGGGTTCTGATCACCGTGGTAATTTTCAACAGTAAAAGCTATGATCTCCAGGAAAAGGCCGCACATACGCCATTAAAAGCAAAGAACAAGCTTGGTTTTATTAATGGGTCACTAACTAAACCCACGGTGAAGAACGATGATCCATCCGAGCTACAATCTTGGGAGATGGCGAATTCGATGATTTCATCATGGATACTCAATATGATCAAACCAAAAACTTCGAACCAGCGTAGCCTACAATGACATGCCTAAGGCTATATGGGATACATTGAAAAGGAGGTATGGCATTGCCAACATACCTAAGTTGCACCAGTTGAAGACAACTATAGCAAATTACAAACAAGGATGGTTGAGTGTGGTGAAATTCTATTAAAAAATGTCAGACCTATGGATAGAACTTGAAAGCCATGATAAAATACCCCGTTGTACTTGCACCGACTACAAGTATGAAGTGACTAATAAGATGGTGAAGAAGTATGAGCAAGAGAAGGCGCATAAGTTCTTGATGGGCCTGAATGACGATATGTACAAGTCAATAAGGAGCCAAATACCTGCGCTAGACCCGCTGCCTTCTCTGGACCATATCTTCAACATGATAGTCCAAGAAAAGAATCACAAAAGTGTGATGCTGCGATGTGAAGACAGGAATGAGATTGCTGCAGCTTTGTCGTGATGTATGGAGATCGAGCCAAGGGAGCCATGACTAAGAAAGGGCGATGTCCTCACTGTGGGAGGTATGGCCATGAGGAGAGTGCTTGTTATGAAATTATTGGTTACGCACCTAGCTGGGGTAATCATAACAGATGAAGGGTTGAGGAAGAGGTGGCAAAGGAGGACGAACGAGCAATGGTTTTGGGTGCAAATCAGATATAGAGGATGCATATGTTGCAGCCACAACCGGGACGGCTGAGCAAGCCATGACTACAGGCAATGGCATTCAAGATGCAAGCCATTGGATGCTACCAGGTTTGAGCCCAAATCAGATACAGAAGCTCTTATCTATCATTGAACCAACTAGACCAAGGTATAAAGTCCCATCAGGTAATAATGCTTGCATTTTTGATACCGATGGATCGAGCCATATGACGGGTAATGTGAACTTGCTTAAACAAGTTCAGAATATTAATCCACTTTCAGTTGAGTTACCTAATGGAATGCTTCAAGTGGCAAAAATACAAGGAGAGACAAATTTAGGCTCGAATGCAAAATTGAGCAATGCTCTTTATGTTCTGAATTTTCATTGCAATTTGGTTTCTATTGCTCAGTTGTGTAAAGAATTAAGTTTTATTGTGGTATTTGCTGAAGAACTATTTGTCATATAGGACTGCATCTCGAGGAACCTGACTGGAGTGGGTGAAATGAGAGGAGGGGTCTACTGCTTCAACACATTGGCAACTGAGAAAGTACTAGCCAATGCAGTGGCTTCTCATAGTTTATGGCACAGTTGTCTTGGGCACCCATCAAGTCAGGTGCTTTCTATGTTCTATAAAGATTTAGATGTAGGTGATTATTCTGCGAAAAATAATTAGGCTGTTTGTGATGTATGCCTACATGCAAAGCAAATCAGAACTCAGTTTAATATTAGTGAAAACTGCAAGTGAACTATTTGAAGTTATACACTGTGATATTTGTAGTTCTTACAAAGTTCCCTCCTTTTGTGGCACACGCTATTTTCTTACCATTGTTGACGATGCTAGTAGGGCTATTTGGATATATTTAATAAGGGAAAAGGGGGAAGTAGCAAGCATTTTTCAAAACTTTATCACTATGGTGAAAACCCAATTTGAAAGAATTGTGAAGATTGGTAGTGACAATAGATTGGAGTTCAATCTGGACTAATGCTCCAATTCCACTCAGAAAAGGGTATTATTCATCAAACTAGTTATGTGGATACGCCTCAGCAGAAAGGTAGAGTACAACAAAAACATACACACATATTAAACGTGACAAGAGCACTTCGATTCGAAGCCCATTTTCTTTTGATATTTTAGGGTGAGTGTGCCTTAACTGCAGCCCATCTTATCAATCGAACACCAATTAAGCTGTTGAAAGGGAAAACTCCATATGAAGTATTATTTGTGGTAAAACCTCAATATGATCATATAAAGGTGTTTGGAAGTTTATACTTTGCACATTATAAGCCAAACCCATAAGATAAATTCACCCTCGAAGTCAGAAGTGCATATTTGTACGATACCCATATGGTAAGAAGGAATGGAAATTATATGATTTGAAAACTAGTGAAATATTTGTGAGCTGGCATGTAGTGTTTTATAAAGAGATATTTCTGTTTTTTGAGACTTTTGAGAAAGCAGGAAGTGTTGGCCCAAGTGATGCAGGTGAGGAGCCCGATCCAAATCATGAGGAGGCAGAAGACCTGAGAATTGGGCTATGCGTGGAAAGCATGGTATTGGGCCAAAGTGTGCCTGCTGGTAATATGTTGCTGCAAGCCGCGTGTGAGGCTGAACAGGGCCTAAGTGGGCCGATTGGATTCGGGCCTCCCATAACATCAGCAACAAAGGGGAGGTCCTCTGAATCTGGGCCTTATCCTGAGCAGGAAACAAGGGAGAGTAGCCCACCTGAAATAGTCCAAGATACTGCAGGCCTAATAGAAAATATTATGGGCCCATCACAAAGACCAACCCCATAACATCGTAGTCTATCACACCTTAAAGACTATGTTTGCTATGGAGCTCACATTCAAGACCACTCACCTCGAGACACTCCACTGCATCAAGGTTCCTCAAATACACCGTATTCCTTAGTTAGTTATATCACATTCAATCGTTTTTCTAAATCTCACAAGGCCTTTTTAGTCGTCATCACAAAAATTATTGAGCCTACGTACTATCACAAAGCAACAAAAGATGACCGTTGGTGCCAAGCTATGGGTGAGGAGATTCAAGCACTAGAAGAAAATCAAACCTGGACTATTGAGGATTTGCCTCCCAAGAAGAAACCTACCAATTATAGGGGGGTTTATAAGCTAAAGTACAATTCTGACGGGAATATTGAGCATTTTAAGGCTTGGCTTGTTGTTCACAAAGATTATCAGTTATAGGGGTATGATTTTAATGAGACGTTTGCTCCAGTGGCAAAAATAGCTAGCATAACGGTGCTCTTATCTGTGGTTGTGGGAAAAGGATGGGAATTACACTAGATGGATGTCAATAATACCTTTTTACCTAGAGATCTCCATGAAGAAGTGTATATGCGCTTGCCTCCAGGTTCCACTGCTTGCTCACCAAACAAGGTTTGCAGACGTCGCAAATCTTTATATGGTCTAAAACAAGCTCCACGTTAATGGTTCACCAAGTTCTCCTCAAAACTGTGTGAGTATGGGTTTGTGAGATCTTATGCCAACTATTTGCTTTTTACCTATTGAAAGGGAACTATTTTTCTAGCGTTGTTGGTTTACGTTGATGTTATTATCCTTGTTGGTAATGATGCACGAGCATGTAGGGAGTTAAGGAGTACCTCAACTCCTGCTTCTACATAATGGATCTGGGAACTCTTAAATACTTCTTGGGTATCGAAGTGGCTAGAGGGCCTCTTGCACTCTTTCTATGTCAGTATGATCTCGAGATTATCGACAAGTGTGGACTTCTAGGAAGCAAATATGTGGACTTTCCCATTGAAGAAAACCACAAGTTAGCACTCATTGCTGGAAAGGATTTGGATGATCCTCATCTTTATAGACGTCTAGTCAGACGTCTAATTTATCTCACCATTATGCATCCCGAATTGAGTTATGCTATCCATATTCTGTCGTAGTTCATGCAAGATCCAAAGGATGCCATATGGACATAGCTCGTCGAGTGTTGATACCTAAAAGGTATGCCAGGATATGGGGTTCCATTGAGGTCTAGGATTTCTCTTTAGGTGAATGCATTTTATGATGCTGATTAGGGTGCTTGTCGACTCATGTGACATGCTCTCACTGGCTACTTAGTAACTCTTGAAAGATCTCTAGTTTCTGGGAAGACTAAGAAGCGGACCACAATTATAGGTCCATGGCAACAGCTACCGGTGAATTGATATGGCTCAAGTCCTTGTCAGGGTCGTTGGGTATTTTTATACCATGCCCATGTATTTGTATTGTGATAGGTAGGCAGCTCTTCATATCAATCCTGTTTTTCACAAGAGAACCAAACATCTCAAAATCAATTGCCACTTCATCCACGAAACGTTAAAATCAGACAGTCTTGCATTTTTCTACTTCGCATCTAAGAAGTAGCCCAGTGACATCTTCACTAAAGCCTTGGCAAGAAGCAGTTTATGTACCTTAGGGGCAAGCTAAGCATGATTAACTCTCATGTGCTACCTTAAGGGGGAGTATTAGGAATATTTATAGTATATTTTAGGAACACATTATGTAAATACATTTTTATGATTTGTGATCTTGTATTTTATTTAGGTTGGAACTCCTCATGCGGCTCACGTGCTCATGAAGTTAGCATTTGAGACTAAAGCTTGATGTATATATATTATATCTTGCATATCAATGAAGAGATCAGAGAAGAGGGCTACGGTTATAGAAGCCCCAAAAGTCAACCTCTCATAAATTCCTGTTAAATTTTATATCAATTGGGCAATATAAGCTCAATGAGGTTCCCACCCAAAACCAATTAGCAATGGGTGGAGTAACTCACAAGCTTAGATACATGCTCAAGCCCTTCAATTTTATCAATGTGGGACAACACCCACTATCATATTCGTTGTATGTTTATCAATGTGAGACAATACCCACTCTCATACTCCAACACGCCGCCTCACTTATGGGCGACTAGCAAAGCTCAACATGTGTACACAATTTTAATCAAATGGGAATGATGGCAAATTAAGATCAAGCAGCCTTGCTCTGATACCATGTTAAATTTTATATCAATTTGGCATTTAACAAATAGTCATGTATATAAGCTTAAATGAGATTCTAAACCAAAACCAATTGGTAATGAGTGGAGTAACTCACAAGCTTATATACATGCTAATGCCCTTCAATTTTATCAATGTACGACAACATCCACTTTCATATTCTTTGTATTTTTATCAATATGGGACATACCCACTCTTATACTCCAACATATATAGAATAGAAATACGTTGTTTCGATTAAACAAAAAACATTCATCTTTCTTTCATCTCAAGGATGCGTCTCTCCATAGTGCTTCGATGGACCTTAGAGAATATATGCATGTTTCATAGAGCTTACAAAAGACATCTATGGAGAAGAAGAATTTCCTTTATGAAGAGCCTTCGCCGCTCAACTTAGAGAAGGAAAAGAGTTTAGTTTAGAATTAAATATAATGGTTTAGAAAATCCTAATTAAAATTATCATCATAGTTGGCTTATATAGGGGTTGTAAGTCATCGCAAAAATGTTGAATTAGATTTCTCTCATTGACTAAGTGGAGTTTGTCTCCTAATTAACTTAATTCTCTACCATCGTTGCTCTTTGCTATAACATTATGTGATCTTATCTGATCTTTTCTCCCTTCCCCTGGGGCAAGCTATAATATTAGAGGGTTATTATTGCAGGTCTCTCATTGGGTTTCCATTCTCTGAATTATTCTAGGTCTAACTAATGGAACTACCTAAATCATTTACCCCAAAGGTTCTCCTTATCTTGGATCAAGCTTGATGGTTAACCAGGCCTGTATTATCCTTCTAGGATTTTACCCTTTTGGAGTTCTCTAAAATCTTATTGGGTCTCTTACCCATTCGTCTTTATTCGTGTTGAGCCCCATCTCAAAGAGGTTGCTAAGTTTATGTCCTATCATATTTTCGGTTTAATGTTTGAAAATTTACTCCTAACTAAATTTTAATTGTTTTTGGAATTTTATCTTCGATTATGAGATTTTCTTGCCCTTGAGATCTTTTGACCATTATGTGTTGGCAATTCACTTGCCTTAATGTTGTGTGGCTTTCTAGCTTCTTGCTGATTTCCAATGTTGTTAATCATGAATTTACTCAATCTCCACATTTCTTTTACTTTAAATTTTTGGGCTTTCTCATAGTCAAGAACATGTACAATTGAAGGTCCAACGAGTAATCGTTAGCCCCTCTTCCTATCCATGCCATGTTTATGAGGTGATAACTTTTAATAAGTATTGTCTGGAATGAGCTCCTAGGGAGGCAAGATGAAGCTGGGTGGAGAAAGCTGGCTTCTGTGTTCTTGGTGTAAGTCCTAACTAATGCTTAGCCCTTTCGGGATAATTTGGACAAAAGCAGAACAGTAACACTTGAGGGCCACCAAGAAGGGGATTGGCCTTTCTTTCATGGCTTAGTTTGCCTAACTTATGTGGTGAGTCTGTTTTCTTATCTTACTGCTTTAATAATGAGCTTCTCAATAACATTTTAAGGCAACCCCTTTGGTGCTTAATGGTTGAGGACTAAGATCCTTAAGAGTTCCAAACAATAGAGTGCCTCTTTATCTACCGTAGAACTCTTCTAGCCTATGGAAATCTCACTGATGGTCCACTTCTCATTTGATTTGCTGGCTCCCTTCTATTCATACCATTTCACTCATACCTATCATCATCAAATCTATCTCCATCCTGCCCTAAAGGTAAGCTCCTATGTTGTGGGCTCTAATGAAGTCACTGAAGGGACCATGCTAAAACTCATCGATGACGGTTGTAGTGGAGTTTCTAAGGCTAATGAAAGCTCGTTGAAGATTGAGGCTTCCGATGTGAGGCTATCTGTATGCTCTCCGATGAAAGAAGCTGTAGGGATGCTAGATGAAAGCCCATGGAGGATTATCTGTTCCTAAGAGGAGTTGGGGAGAATGAAAAAAGGGCATGTGGAGGCTCGAATAAGTATGGAGGAATCTACTTGAGAATAGGGAGGCACATTAAGAGGAATCCCTTACCAGAAGAGTGGTTGCTAAGCTACAAATGAAGCAAGAAGAGCAAGAAAGAGAGAAGGCTGATATCAGCTAATCTCTATGTTGAAGTGGAGCTTGACTTCTGGTAGCGATGCTCTCAACATAGGAGGTAATATTGCAACATCCCTTAAGCGCAACATTAGCTTTATAACATCTTATCTCCCTCTCCATCCATTTTCTCTTTCTTCTTTCATGTGATGACTTTCTCCTTTTATGAATTGTAATCATAAAACTTTTACAGTTAATGAAAGTGTCTTTTCAATCATTTCTAGGCAATATTGAAGTCTTTTCTTAGATGTTTCCTCAAATGTTTTGAACGATTCCCTACCCTAATAAAATGACAACTTGTAATTTTGCTTTTTAGGTATTACGATTATAAATAGGGAGGCTATGATTTAAATCCTTTATAGCCTTCCTCAAACTTGCCTTGTTCTTTTTTAAAGCTATATCATTTCTTATAGGCTTTATTTTGAAATTCTTCAATGGCCAAACATAATGCCAACCCTATAAACCCTTGAAACTTCACATGTCGTCCTTCTCTTACTACAATGGCTTACTTATCCCTCTTAGTTCAAGAGGTGGGATGATTGACAGAATATGTCATCATTCAAAGTGAGGAAGAGATGATTGATTTTGAGATCACCTTTTAGCAGTGCCTTGTAGCTCTTTTTTTTTTTTTGTGGCTTGTGGTTCATTATTGCTCGAGCTTATGGTAGGCATGTGATAGTGATAGGTATTACGAATGCTTTTGTTGGTGGAGGCACCATGTTCAACACTTGTACCTTTATACCTTAGCTCCCAACTTTGAGGTCCTCTAAAACTACATCTATTACAATGGACATTACTTCTTATTATAGGAGTTTGGGGATGACTTCATTGATGTAATTTATTGGAATCTTGTTACCTTCAAAAGCGGTGTCCCATTTTAGTCTATGCCTCATACCCCTTTACTCCCGCAACCCTAGCATGCGAGTTCAGTCCCCTCAAGATAAAAGAAGAATTTTCTGCAAGAGTTAATGAGGTATCTCCTCCTAGGTCTCAAAGGATCAAGCTTACCATTCCTCACAACCATAGAACTCTGCATATGTTTTGGATAAAAGGATAATTATGATTGGTTTGCAAACATCTTCTAAGGATGTTAAGGGAGCTCCTTAGAGGAACATAGTGACTCACCTAGTTGTTTCCACCTCTTCCTCTTGAACGACCTTAAGGTCAATCAAGGTAAGAAAAGGGAAATCCATGCAACAAGAGTTCAAAGAATCACCTAAATGTGATGTCATGCTAATTATATGTTTAAATCTAAAGGCACATTTGTAGTGTATGTCAGGGTAATTATATCTTATTATATAAACACCAGAACCCTATCTTTGTGCTTAATTGCTTACAAGTAACATGCTCAACAAGATCATTGAGTATCTGATAGCTTAGAGCTATAAAGCTAGGAGCATAGCCACCTTGAACTTTTATTGTCAATGACCTTGATTAGCGTATCAGAAACAAATTCTAATGGGAGACATAAAATTAGTGCTACTTGAATTAGAATTAATATGAATTTAATGGAATTTTGATTAGCTTTCTATGTTTGGAATTTGCGTAACTAATCAACTAAATTTAAACTATAATGGTACCAAATTTATTCATCATATGCTTAAAAGTTGTCTAAGTATTTTGTCTTTCATGAGGCCTTAGTCTATGAGATTATGCTAATCTAGGTGGATTAACTATAATTTAATTAATCAGTTATCTTGCCAACTATCTAATTATACAATCTATAAGATGCAAGATTAACTTTGTGGTTTAAGGATATAACAACTAGTAATATTTGGATGCTTAGAAAGCAGATTCAAATATTTCCCAAAAAAGGGAAAGATCAAGAGCACTTTTATTGAAAGAAATAGTTGCAATCAACTATACTAGAATTGGAGAATGTCAACATCAAAACTTAAAAGATTGGCTTTTTCCTTAACAAATAACGAACACATTGGCTAAGACATTAAATGAGAATGAAGATCCACATCTCCAAGACACAAGATGCTAAGAACTAAATAAGTAGATGGCAAAAAAGGCGACAGACATTAAGGAGCTTGAGCTAGTTGGTAGCTGTTAAAGAGAAGCATCCAACAGAATATTTTGAAGCATGCAATAATTATATGCTCAACATCTACTAATGGTCTCATTCTTACTAATCATATATGTAGAGGCCTTGATGATGATAGAGAGTATGGAACGCAAAGAGCAAAGAGTATCGTACTGTTAAATGATAAAACTTCAAATCATTATACTCTTTGTACACAGATTTGAGAACCCTTATGATGTAAAAGGGTTGTGATAGGAGTATAGCCCTCCTTAAGTCGGGACTTGGGAGAAATCACTCTAATAGAGGCCTTGAAGGATGTGTTCTAGTTAAGGTCCTTAGAGGAAGTGGTCGAATCCTAAGCAAGGAACCTTAGCCTCAGACATAGCCCAGTTGGAGGATTGAACCTCATTGAAAAGCTTCGTGTGTTTCATTGTTTGCATTACACTCTTAGTGCTTAACCTCCTTGACTTGTTTACTCAGTGTCTTTGATTTTATTGTTAAACATCCCTCAGTTTCCTATTATCTGTTTTATTTTGTGACTAGGTTTATATTTGCAATTATTGCAATCACCCTATTCAGCCCCCTCTAAGCTGGCTAAGTTTACTTGGGACAACAATTTGTATCAAAGCTAGCCTCTTCTGAGTTCACCGTCGAGTGAGTACAGATTAATGTGTTCATCAGGGTTGGCTCAGATCAGTTAAGGTTGATCGTTGTGTAAGCCTCCCTTATTTTTTTAATGTAACTTTTCTTATTAGAAGAGATTTATGCAGATTTAGCTGATAGACGAAGATTGTGAGCTATGGAACATAGTGCCGAGGAGTCTAGTCCGATTTGTCACACAATTGGCACTAAGAAACTAGAAAAGTCTATTAACCAATACATGCCTAAAGAGCATAAGAGAGTAGAAAAAAGAAAACTACAAGGCCTTTAATGTTGCATAGTGTGCTTTAGATGCTAGCGAATTTAACATTACTTTTTCTTCTATTGTAGTAACTAAAGTGTGGAACACTTTAGTTGCCACATAAGAAGGTACAAGTCAAGTTTGAAAATTAAAGACAAGCGTCTATGTACACCAATATAAGGTTTTTAAGATGCTTCCACATGAAGGTCTCAGGGAGATGTACATTAGATTCACTAAAATCAATGACAACCTCAAGTCTCTTAGAAAAGTCTACACAAATAAAAGAGATGGTGAAGAAGGTGTTGAGAAGTCTCCCAAAGAACTAATGGGGAACAAAGGTCATGGCCATTGAAGAGGCTGAAAACCTAAAGACCTTAGAGTTGGAGGTTCTAGTTAGCAAATTAATTAAAGTGTGGAACACTTTAGTTGCCACATAGGAAGGTACAAGTCAAGTTTGAAAATTAAAGACAAGCATCTATGTGCACCAATATAAGGTTTTTAAGATGCTTCCACATGAAGGTCTTAGGGAGATGTACATTAGATTCACTAAAATCAACGACGACCTCAAGTCTCTTAGAAAAGTCTACACAAATAAAAGAGATGGTGAAGAAGGTGTTGAGAAGTCTCCCAAAGAACTAATGGGGAACAAAGGTCATGGCCATTGAAGAGGCTGAAAACCTAAAGACCTTAGAGTTGGAGGTTCTAGTTAGCAAATTAATTAAAGTGTGGAACACTTTAGTTGCCACATAGGAAGGTACAAGTCAAGTTTGAAAATTAAAGACAAGCATCTATGTGCACCAATATAAGGTTTTTAAGATGCTTCCACATGAAGGTCTTAGGGAGATGTACATTAGATTCACTAAAATCAACGACAACCTCAAGTCTCTTAGAAAAGTCTACACAAATAAAAGAGATGGTGAAGAAGGTGTTGAGAAGTCTCCCAAAGAACTAATGGGGAACAAAGGTCATGGCCATTAAAGAGGCTGAAAACCTAAAGACCTTAGAGTTGGAGGTTCTAGTTAGCAAATTAATTACTTATGAGATCCACCTTTAGAAAGAGCAAGAAGAATCCTTTGATAGAGGGTTAACATTAAAAAGTATAGTTAAGGACCCCATAAGTCAATGTGACCTATCTTAATCATCAAAGGACAAGATAGTTATATGGGCTCGAGACTTCCACAAGATGCCAATAAGAAGAATTTTAACTTCATGAAAAGGCAAACAAAGGTATCAAATCCTCCTCACAAAACCCTGAAAGTAAGACAATTGTCTACTTGATTATGACCAAGCAGGACACATAGTGAAAGATTGCCAGTGAAAAGAAAGCTAAAAAGAATAAGTTCAAGGGATGCGGCAAAAAGGCTATGATAATAGCATAGAGTGATGGCAACTCTAGTGATAGTGAGGATGAATAGCATGAGGCGACCAACCTATGTTCTATGGCAAATAGAAAGGAATTAGACAGCAAATTTAGTTTCTCTAGCACTGCAAACTTGTACTGAATAACGCTAAAGGAAGATCCACTTAGTAGGAAAAATATGTCCTTTTTAAAATATCCAGAGATGATTTTGTCAAGATTATCATGCATTGTATGAATGCTAAGTAATAGTATCTTTCTAAGATCAAGTCTCTCAATGATGAAATTGCTTTTTTGAAATATAAAAAGGAAAGTTTAAAAGATGAATGTGCTCATTATCATACAAAATACAAGCCATTAAAGGATGTCAACAAACAGTTTGTAAAAGTCTTTGATGAATTTTAATGAGAAGTGGAATGACTCCATGAAAGATGTTGAAGCTCTCAAGGATGAATTGCAAAAGTTAAAAATTAAACATGAGCACATTTTCAAACGCAACTCTAAGCTAGAAGGCAAGCTTCATCACACTGATGAGCAAATTGGAAGGCTTGAGGCTCAGTGTGAGGATTTTTAAAAATCACTTTTATAAGTCACTAAGTGGCAACAAAACTTAGTAATATTACTTGGATTCCAAGATGTGTCCTTTAAGAAGGAACATCTTAGATATGATCCTACCAACAATAAGAAATCACAATTGAAATTCTTTGCCAAAGAGACAATTCCTCATGAAGGTCAAAGTAGTTCAAGGCATACTGAAAATGTTTTTAAAAAAAGCTTTGACTGACAAGGATGAGAAAAGGAAACTAAAGTAACTCTAACCAGAGGTGGCGACACATAAACTTTGTGTGTACTAAGGTTTGCACGTTATGTAGTCCCAGAATTGTCCAAGTGTTGGTACCAATTGGTATAAGGCCCTTGAATATAATTCCCAATCAAGCACACAAAAGTTTTAATAAAGGAAAGTAGAAAGCTTTGATGTTTGGTTTGTAACTATTCTTCAGGTCTAACACTAATTTATGGTACCTTGATAGTGGATACCTAGGGTACTTTACTGGTGATGATACAATGTTTTCAAAATATAAAGATCTAATCAAGGTAAAGCTATATTTTGAGACAAAATGCATGAACAGGTGATCAGAGTTACGTAAATCAGTGAAAAATCCCTCTAACTCAATTGAGAATGTATGCTTAGCATTTGACAATTATGTAATAATGGGAATGAGATTATGTTTAATTCTGTTTGGATTTAGAGTTGAAAATGTCTATACTAATTAACTTTGATCATATTAATTCCAAGAACCTTCCATACTTTAAAGCTATTAATGATGATGCATGGTTATAGCATAAATAGTTGGGTCATGTAGCATGCACATTATTAATAAATTATCCAAGCTTAAGCTAGTAAGAGGCCTTCCCAAGCATAAATATGATAAAGATCAAGTTTGCAATTCTTGTCTAAAAGACAAATGAGTTACAGCTTTATTTAAGCCCCTGAAAACATTTTCAATTGCTAGGCTCGTTACATGATTACATATGGATTTATGTGGTCGTATAAGATTAAGAAGTCTTGGTGGCATCAAATATATATTTGTTATTGCTGATGATTATTCCAGATTTTCATGGGTCTTCTTTCTGAAATATAAAATAGATAGTTTTATGGTATTTGTCATTTATTGCAGACAATTGCAAAACAGTCAAGGACTACTAGTTCAAGCTATGAGAATTGATCATTGAACTCAATTCAAAAGAGAACTTATTGAATTTTGTGATCAAATAGGAATCTCACATAGCTTCTTAGTACCAACAACTCCACAACATACTAGGGAGGTAAAAAGCAAAACCAAAACCTTAGAATATATGGCCAGAACAATGCTATGTGAAATGGCCTTCCAAAGTGCCAATGGGTTGAAGCTATGAACACTAAGAATTTTGTTCCTAACATATGCTTGATTAGACCTATCTTAAAGAAAACTCCACATGAGTAACCCAAAAGAAGGAAGCCAAAGATCACCTACTTCAAAACGAGGGCTTTATTCACATCAATGCAAAAGATAATCTTTGAAGGTTTGATGGAAGAAGTGATTAAGACATATTTATGGATACTCTCAACAAAGTGAGTCATATAGATTAAATAATAAGACAACCAAGGAGATTTAAGAAAGCATTCATGTGGGTTCTAATAACAACAATGACATGATCATCAGGTCAATTTCATTTCAAGATCTTACACATAGTAGATATGAAGATAAAGAAGAAGCAAGTGTTGGATCCAACAAACCTATAACTCAAATTTACCTTAGGGTGCCTTAAATTAATTAGAAAATACTGTCAATACCCTTGAAATACAGTACACTAAGAACTCAGAAGTAAGGAAAGATGTTGTATAATAGATAAAGTAGGAAATAATCCCTCATCGAAATCTCCAAGAACTAAGGAGAGATTACACCTTGCACACAATCCTATGCATAACATCATGTTAGATCTCAACTTAGATGTAAGGACTCATTCTCTGCTTAGAAATGTATGTGCTTTCTCTACATTTGTGTCTCTTATGGAACCAAGAGCCCTAAACAAGCTCTTTTAGACCTTGATTGGATGTTGGCTATGCAAGATGAACTCAACTAATTTGAAAGAAACCAAGTTTGGTCCTTGACCACCCGACCTAAAATCCTCTAATCATTGGAACCAATTGGGTATTTAGGAACAAGCTGGATGAGTCAGGTAAGGTGGTAAAAAACAAGGCTAGATTGGTGGCCAAGGGTTACGACCAAGAAGAAGGAATTTACTATGATGAGACATTTACCCCTATAACTAGATTAAAAGCCTTCAGAATGTTACTTTCATTTGGAACTTCGCATGGTCATCAAGTTATATTAAATGGATGTGAAATGTACATTTGTTAATGGAGAATTGTAAGTAGTTTATGTTGGACAAACCCTTGATTTTGAAAGTCCTGCCTTTCCTAATTGTGTTTTCAAGCTACACAATGCCCTATATGGATTGAAATAAGATCCTATAGCATGACATTAAAGGTTTAGCAAGTTCTTATTCCAAAATAATTTTAAAAGAGGACAAATTGACAAGACTTTGTTTATTAAAACAAAGAGGAAGGTTTCTTGGTTGTGCAAATATATGTTGATGATATGTTATTATTTGGTGCTACTAATGACTCCTTCTGCCTAAAGAATTCTCTCAGTTTATGAGCTAGGAATTTGGGATGGGTAAGATGCAAGAATTGAAGTTCTTAAAGGGACGATGATTTAGGCAATGCTAAGATGATATCTTTATTAACAAAAAAGTATGTTAAGGAACACCTTAAGAAATATGGACTTGACTATTCAAAGCATACCAAAACTGCAGCGACTTCCAACTGTGAGCATGACAAGGATTGAAGTGGTAAACCAGTGCTTAAAAAGGTTAGAGCTATGATTGAATCAATATTATATTTAACTGCAAGAAGGCCTAACAATAGTGGTTGCTTCTATGAAAGATTACAATCCACTCTTATGGAATCACACCTCAAGGCTATGAAAAAAATAAGTACTTTACTAGAACTAAGGACATTGGTCTGTGGTATCTAAGAGGTGGTAACATTTAACCTGTAAGATATTCTATTGTTGACCATGCAAGTTATAAAGTTGATAGAAAGAGTGCATCTAGTTCATGCCAATTTCTTAGACAATGTCTTGTAGTATGGCGTTCTAAGAAGTAAAATTAAGTGGCATTTTCCACTGCTAAGGTTGAATGTACTACTAATGGAGCATGCTATGGTCAAATACTATGGATCACCTAATAATAAAGAGACCTTGGATTGGACTACAACAACATTCCTATCAATGTATAACTAGTATGCCATCAACATCACTAGGAATCCAATTCAGCACTCAAGGACCAAGCATGTTGAAATAAGGCATCATTTCATCAGAGATCATATAGAAAAAGGTGATATCTTTCTAGGTTTTATGCCTACTAATATGCAATTAGCTAATATCTTTATAAAGGCCCTTGGTGAAGATCAATTCTATATTATTCGAAGGGAATTGGGAATGATTGACCATAGTATATGAATTAAGGTGAAGTAATCCCTCTTAGTATCATATGTGGCAAGAAAAATGATTTTTCAAGACACTTAACTTTGATGGCCTTGAAAAACATCGAGGCAGTTCAAGCTGAGTCATGTTATACATTAGTTTGGGCACATTTTCATATTGATGAAGACTAACTAGTAGTCTTGTTGACTGAGATCGCTTTTTAAAATTTATGAAAATTGAATTTTAAAAATTGAGGTATAACATCGTTAAAATTTGGTGAAAAAATCTCTTTGAAATTTTAGTGGTTCCCTCATTTTTTTCCATTCCCAACAACTATTACAAAACTTGTGAAAGACTTGCACATGTCAGCACCTCTCGGCTTGGAAAGCATCAAATCTTGTCACATCCATGATTATGACCTTCCCTTGACCTCTTAGTCATCCCACCTTAACTCAAATTCTCTATCTCTTTCACTCTTCTTTCAATTTACAAAACCCAAACCCAAAACCCCTTACCTTTATCTTAACTTTTGCCGTTGTTAAGCTAAGATGTCCCCAAAGAAGTGAAAGGGCACCCCATCTAAGTCTGCTCCTAAGCAAATTTCCTAAATCTCTAACTCAATAGCTATTGCAATTTTGAAAAAGCAAACGAGGCTATTAAATAAACAGGTTGAGGAAATAAACTTTAAAATCATTGAGCTCAAGAGGTAAAGACTCCTCCTTCTAAAATGCCAATGTTTTCGATATGCTTGATGAGGATTAATGAAATCATGAAGAATATTTTGAGAAATTGTGGTTAGGAAGTTGATTGCTTGTGTTCATCTAGTTTATGCTTTCTTTACGAAACTAAAATTTAGTTTTTCATGTGTTTTGGATGTACGAACTTTAGAAACCTGTTTGTGTTGGAAGTGAGGTCTATTCTGACTTTGTTAAGCACTTTTATACAAATAAGAGGAAATAATAGCATAAAGATATGATCTACTATACTACATCTATCACGGGTATATATTTTGGTTTGTTAGCAGTAACCTTAGATCAAACCTTTAATCTCAAGGTCAATCCTGCCAAGGTCTGGTATGAATCCTTGAATGACTATGGCAATGCCTATCTTCATGAGGTCTCTACTAACAAAAAAAGGCAATTGTCCTATACTTGGTTGTTCTTTAAACTCGGACTCCTCTATTACATCCCAACAAGGATTGTCTACCAAAGGGGGAATACAAAGGAAGCACTATTTATCATGGTTCTTGGAATGCTTTAGAACATCATGACTGAGCATAATGAAACCTTTTCAAAGGCAATCCTTTAGTACATAGATAAAGTCAAGGAGTCCTCTTGCAATGCCCCTATTCCTTATGTGAATCTGCTTATAAGGTTATTTTGAGTATTTCAAGGGTCCAGTTAAAGATAGGGAATGCATTGAAGTTGCTGATTTTGTGATCGACAAGTAAAAACCGAAATCCATGAAATTCAAGTGCATTTCTTCCAGTGAATGGTTACATAAAGATATGTATTCCTCCAAGCATTACTTGACACCTTGAGCCTTGATGTTTACAGGCTAGCTTCTAAGTTAAAAGATTGGACCATGCTTGCTAGAGCAAAAGCCATGTTAGTTTGAGTGGATTTATGATGTGAAAGCTCTGAGATTCTTTAACGAAGGGCTTCGAGTGGGGGCTTATGACTAATGAGTGATACAATAAGGCAACCCCAGAGAAAGACCCTGAAATAATCTTTGGGTATCTTCAAAAGCAATTGAAACAGGTGGTGATGGAACATGCTTCAAGGCAACCACTGAGGCATTGAGCATTCTCAAGGAAGCCTTTGTGGTATACTTCCTCAAGAAAAGGAAAGAGACTAAAGCTAAAGTAGAGAGGACAGTGGGTGAAACAAGAAAGGAAGTTACAGAGCAGGAGAAGAAGAAAGAATGGAAGGACAAGGCATCCAAGGTTGACAATAAGGAGGCACCTGTGATAGCGAACAGCTTTAAGGAACTTGAAACAACATCATCCTTCCCCTCTTTACCACTATAAAGCTCATTCCACCTAAACATCCACATTTTGTCTATCTTGAAGATTGATTGACCCCTACTCCTGTTTCCAAAACATTCTTCATTAGTTTCTCAAAACAACTTGTATAATTTGCACGATGGTTTCGAACAACTTGGTTTGTTTTTTGTTTTGTAAACATAAACAATGCTCTGTATTATTCTCAAATTAGTCCCACTTTTTAATGAAAGTCATATGGGGAGAGAAATCTAGAATTTATCTAATTACCTACAATTGGGCTGAGTGCAACCCTTAAAGAAGCAGGTAGCATCCCTTAAGGTAATAGGCCTTGAGATGAACTCAATTTGGGTTCAATGCCTATAGCATTGAATCATTTGTGATCTTAATATATATTGCCTATCTTATCCTAATTGATCTTCTTTTGATATTTACTTACAATGCATTTGATCATGATTGCTTATTCTTACATAGCAGATAAGATGCTCTATTAATTCACTATGCTTACATATCGCTCTCCTTAGGGAACTAAGAGGGAGGTTATTATGTGAACTATAAGTGGTTTATTGCATGCTTTAATTGCAAAAAGATAGAGAGAGCATAATTTCTTAAATTACATCTTTTATCCCTCATGATGTGCATTTGATAGATGTTGCCTTCTATCATAAGGGCAGAGATTAAAAAATACCTGAATATGCTGTCATTCTTAATATATGTTATGAACTTAACGCATATTTGTAATATATGTTAAGGTCATTGGATCATGTTTGCATAAGCATTGAATCCTATTTATGTGATAAATTATTTAAGAGGAACATGCTTAATAAGATCATTAGGTATATAAGAACTTATAACATAAAATTTAGGAGTTCAATCACCTCGAACTCTTATCATCAAGTATCGTAACTGGTTTGTTAAAAACAAACCCTTGTTAGAGTTATAAGATTAGTACAACTTGAATTGTGTTTAAAATGTATTTTATGATGCTCTAATTAATTACTTTAGTGTTAAATTTTAAAATTTAAATTAGTCATAAATATACAACTCCATGATAAAAGAACATGGCATAAATCTTTTACAAAATTTATCCACCATATGCTTAACAGTTGGCTACGTATTTTGTCCACTAAAAGGTTACATTCTACTATATTATATGGATCTAGATTAAATAGACTAATTATACTTAATTAATTAATTAAGTTACCTTACTAATTATCTAATTGTACAATCTTCAAGAAACAAGATTAGCTTTGTGGCCGTTAATGGTATAACAGGTGGTAGCATTTGGGATGCCTAGGAAACAGTTTCAAAAATATATTCCAAATTAGGTAAAGACCAAAAGCAATTTTCTTGAAAAGGATAGCTATAGTATCCACACCAGAATAACATAATGACAACAACAAAGTTTGAAAGTGTCTTAGCACATAAGGAATACAATGGCTAATATCTTAAATGAAGGCTGAAGAACCACTTCTCCAAGACATAAGAGACCAGGAATTGACTAGGTAGATATCCAAAAAGTGGACAAACATCAAGATGCTTGAACTAGATGGTAACCATTAGGGAGAAGAATCCAATGGAATTTTCCAAAGCATGCAATAGCTACATCTTTAGCATCTTCTAGCGGTCTCCTTCCTACTAATTGTATACATAGTAGTCTTACTGATGGTAGAGAGTACGCAACACAAAGAGCTTAACTCGTATTCAAAGGGTATTATACTTTTAAGTGATAAACTTTAAATCCTTGTAATATTTACAAAACACATTCAAGAATCCCTATGAAGCAAGAGGGTTATGAGAATCATGCGTGTAAACAAGAGGGTTGAGCGGGAGTGTCATTCTTCTTAAGTGGGGCATAGGAGAAATCCCTTCAAGAGAGTTCTTGAAGAGAATTTTGCAATCAAGTATTTCGTTTGATGTTTGTAAATTATGCAAATCTTAGAGCAGGTTAATATAAGTGGTCAAATCATAAGAAAGAAACCTTAGGTATGGATGTAGCCCAGTTGCATAGGAGAAGCTTGTTAAAAGCACTGTGTGCTTTGCTTTTGATACTACTCTCTTACTGTTCAATATCCTTGATCTGTTTAGTCAATGTCCATAACTTTATTGTTCAATGTCCGTGAGTTTGCTATTATTTGACATATTCTGCCATTAAGTTTATATTTGCAGATATTTGTGATCACCTTATTCAACCCGCTCTAGAATGACTAAGCCTGCATAGGACCAATAGAGTCATTACGTTCGGAGCTAGGCAAAGCTGAATTAACCTATATGTTTTGAAGCACGGCAGGCCCTAGAGCAATGAGGAAAATTCTTTTCTTGTTCTTCATTATGAAAGGGCAAAATCATATTTTAAAGAACTAAAAGAGAAGAAAAACCCCTTAATCATTCCACACAAATGCTAATCCACTAATGGAATGAGCAAGAAGTTCATCCAACTTTCAAGCTTTTGTAAATCCTGATACAATAAAGCAAAAGAAAACAAATAGGTATGACTTAATCTAAAGGATAAGCCATAAATCAATTCTAGGATAAAATCAAGACTTCATCATCAAATTCATAAAGGCCTAATATAAAGGATTTGAGTAGAGAGGCCACTCAAACTCACTGCCTATTTGGGATAAAGAGAGAGAAATTCTACACAGAGAGAGTCAAGCTCAATAGTTTCCGATTTTCATTTTTCCATGTTAAAATATTACAAGCTACATATATAGAGGTATATATAGAACCTTATATTTAACTGTGTGCTATTAAGGTTTAACACCTAAGTTGAGCATTTAACTCAGCAAAAGAGGTGTTAAACTCACTTCTTCAATTTCTTGAAGATAGGCTCGCATACTATGTTCAGCGTTTACGTGAAGTGAGTAATGTATCGCAAGCATCCTAAGAAACCCTATATTTCCTTTTAAATTTTTGGTGGGGTCATTTCTTGTTTTGCTTTTTGTGTTTGAGGGATCAACATTAATTCCCCTTAAGCTAACCATGTATCCTAATAACTTTGCAAAGGTAACCCCAAATGCACATTTTTTCGGGTTAAGGAGCATATTGTATTCCTAAGTCTGGCAAAGAATTTTCGAAGAGTTTCGGTGTGCCTCGCTCTCTCTTTTTATTTTATAATCATATCACCAATATAGAGCTGAACCTCCTTATACATTTAGTCATGTTGTAGAGTGGTTGTAGTGCTTTGATAAATTACCTAGTGTTTTTTCAATTCGAATAGCATTACAGTGCAACTGTATGTTATCCGAGGAGTAATAAAGGCAGTCTTTTTCATGTCCTCCTTTACCATCTTTACCTAGTTTTAACCGGCATACCCATTGATAAAAGAAATGAGGGCTTGCGCGATAATGTTGTCAGCTAAAACATCCATGTCTGATTGAGGGAAATCATCTTTTTGACTTGCCTTAGTGAGATCCCTAAGGTCTGCACACATTTTTACTCTTTCATCCTTCTTTGAGACTGGCACAACATTTGCAACCCATTGGGCTACTGTGTCACATTAATGAAACCTTCATCTCATTGCTTCGGAACCTTCTCTTTTATCTTCAAGGCCCATTCTGGCTTCATCCCACGTAGTTTCTCTTTCACTGCCTTGATGCCAGGATAGAGATGAATCTTATGCTCTGTTATGTTCTGATTTATGTCAGGCATATCCTTCTAAGACCAAGCAAGACATTAATGTATTCTTGCAGCAGTGAAGTAAAGTTTTCTTACCACTTAGGAGTTAGATATCTTTGTATTTTGATCTATTAGGGCTCCTCAGAGGTCTCTAAGTTAGTTAATTTGGTATCCTCAATTATAGGTGTTCAATTTTCATGTTCCTCAATTGCTTTGATTAAATCTTATGGGATTGTTTCCTCATCTCATTTTATTGAAATCATAAATGAGTACATCTAATGCACAAGCAAAAATTGAAGACTGACTCTTAGGCTCTACCCTAGATCCTACTCTAGACTTTCACGAATCGCCCCCCAAAACTATAGTGAAAATCTTTCCCTTCTCTGTAGCTATCCAAGTCAAATGCTTACAGCACTTTGCGCCAACTTGAGTGAGGAATGTTGTAGAGTCAAAGTTGTTGTTAGACATGGTGAGAGATAGAATAGCAGCTGGATCCTCCCGCTTCCTATGATTTTGCCTAAATAATATTCCAAAGATGGCATTCGAAGTCAAAAGGATCTTGATCCTTTTCTAAGAGTACTGTTGTTTCAAAGTTCTTGAGTTCTTTGTCATCATGATTGTGCTCTATCTCCAGTACTAGTCCTTTATAGGTGGTGGTGGCACATAAATTATCACCTTCAATAGTAACCACCTTTATGAGAATTTTCACCTTCTAGTGTAGTGTAGATTACATTGCTTGATGCTCATGGAGCCATGATTGTCCTAAGTGTATGTTAAAGGTAGCTAGAATATCCAAGACTTGGAATTACACATTTTTTTCTCTATAGGACCCACGTTAACGGGCGAAGGATAGTGCCTAGAACCAATCATTTTAGTTTATCGTAAGCCCTTGGATGAGTTGATGGCTTTAACAGTTGGCATTCTGTGATAACTAATTTTCTAGTAGTTTTCCAGTGACAGACGTCCATGACTGATCCATTATCAATCACAGCAAGTGGTATATCCCTTTGAAGGCAGTCAAAGTACGGTATAAGATGTGTTGTTCATCGATCCTAAAGGTGGTAGATCCTCATCACCAAAGGTTATTGTGTCTTTTCCTTTACTTATTGAAGATACCATTTCCCCTAGTGCCGCTTCTGCGGACAAGTCGTTCTTACTCAACTTGTTTATTAAGAGTTGCCTATGGTTTTAACAGGTGACTATCAGCTGTAAGATGGTTACGTATGACATGAGCTTTTTTAGATATTTTATCACATGATCAATTTCCTTAAAATATATCCCCTTTCATTTTTTAAGGCCTACCATTGGCCTTCTTTAGCCTGATAGAATCGACCTTCCATGAGATGTTAGACTTTAGCTTGGTCATTCCCAACCCAAAGGTCGTTTTTTTTATTTTCTATCCGGAAGTCATGATCAATTAATTCAACATGCCGATAGCCTCCCTAAGTTTCATACACATCCTCTTCATCGCTTTTCCACAAGCCATAAACCCCCTAAATGTTGTGTGAGTATGCAGACCTTAGGCTTTAGCCTATTAATGTTTGTTATGTATATGGAGGGATCCCATTCATCTTCCTTGTCACTAGTAATAGTAAAATTGCTATCGTGGTCTCTTAGTAGGTTTTTATCATTCTTAGGTTTTTGGGCTGCTTTGGACAAAGGAAGCTCTCTATAGTTTGAACATCCTCTCTAACTTGCCCTTAAAGGTCGAGCAGTTTCTAGTGTCGTGCGCCCGAGCTCGATGATATTTGCAGTACTCAGTTTAGTCAAAGAACTTAGACTGCCTAGTCATCTCAGTTTTTGACTTATCTTCAGGAAGGTTGATGTTTCCTTTAGCCTACAGATGCCCAAGAGCTTGAGTGTAGGTGATCCGTATAGGGGTATACTCAATGTTGTGGTTTACTGCATGCGCTTCTTTACTTATGGAACCAATAGCCTTCTTATCTTTGTTCTGGTAGTTGTTTATTGAGTTATTTATAGCCTTTGTGTTGTTTCTTAAGGTAGTTCTTCTTTTACAAGCATACCTACGCTCTCTAATATAGTGAAATTCTCAAATGGTGTGAACCACAAATGCTACCTACATATGCGTAGTAAGTTCCTCTTAAACAATCTTACTTGATCAGCTTCTGAGTCGATCCACCATGTAAGCAGTCTTTCCCCTCCGTTTACCCTGGTAGTAGTAAGGATCCTCCTCCCCAAGGATGTGACCTCCCAAGAATGGTCGGACTTGTTTTCTAGGTACTTTATGTTTTTTCTAGAAACTAATTCAAATTTTTTTGTTTACATTTTTTTAAAAAACTAGTAGGCAGACTTAGGTTGCAACATCATAGGAAACCAGTCCTTGGACTTGGATGAGGAACTCAATCGGGTTCCTTAAGCAAGGCCAGGTCTAGTCCTCTTATTTCAGGCCCCATCAGCTACCTCAACATAGCCCAGAGTATAGGTATGGGTTTAATCTAGGAACCTAGGCAAGTTCTTGCCCTTATTTTGGTTTAGGTAGATTTCACTGCCAAGATCCGAACCTACCCCCCAAATTCAGCAATGTAGAAGCAAGTAGCAAAAAGAAAAAGTATCAAACTATAACTAATAGAGTCGCCAGTGAATTTTAGGAAAAACTTACAAACTGTATTACCCTTTGGAGTAAGTTATACTGATAGGCACAACCAAAGGGATACCGAATGGACAAATTCATGTTGCTTTAAGGAGGTTTTTAGAAAGGCCCCAGGACAATCCCGAGTGTGGAGACCATCCTAAATCCTTGGTCTCAACTCAAGATTCTGGATTCACGGGCAATGTTACGATGATGTGACGGGATACATCTCATCACCACCAATTATCACTGATGGCCTCTACTAATCAAACAAGGAAATCAAAATTTAATTATACTAGCACATAATCATACAGTAGGTTATAATTACTTATTCATATAAAATCATGCAAAACGTACAAACTTTAGTCTAACGAGAACCAAAAAATAGAATAAAAGCTACAACAGGCGGGGAACTACCTAAAGATGACATGTTTGGTAGGTTAGAAAAAAAGTCATAAAAGAGAAATAGAGTAGAAGAGCACGAAAAGATAGAGTTTTGCTTTCAGGATAACTCGCATGATTTATTAGGAACCCAGCAAAGTGACTCCTTTTTAATGATTAACCTAATTTCTACCTCCATTGTGTGGAGCATTTCTCTCTTTAATTTTGATGCTCTCCTCTCTCTAACATTTTGATGTGTTTTGATGTTGTAAAGCTTGTCGAGAGCTACAAATTTAACCACTACTTCGATTCTTAAATACTTTTTATAGCATAGGAAAGTAGAGATCGATCCATGAGGAAAGATCGTTTTAAAAAGGCTAGCTTAATCCTAAATGATTTTACTAATCCAATTTATTAAATCTAATTTTAATAATTCTAAAATAACTTAAAATCTAATGAATAAAAATCTGGCAAAACACCCAATGAAGCTCCTAAATATTTTGGACTATATTCTGGAAAGAAAACAGTAAAAATCTTTCCTAAATAATCTAGAAAAATAAAAACAGAATAGTAACTGAAATTCTAATTAAAATTCAAAATAGCAAATAATAATCAGAAAAAAAATATTAAAAATGCCAAACAGAAACCCAAAATATTATTCTTCATGACTATAAGCTTATAACACCTCAATTGTATCCAAATAATTCCAGAAAAATCAAATCAGAAAATTACCATAGAATATCAATGCAGAATATTAAATCTAAAATTAGAAATAAAATAATCTGCATAAATATAAATACGAAAATGATCAAGAAAATTACCCTAATTCTAGGACACAATTTTCTGGACTTAACAATACCTGATGATCGCGATTTAACAATTAAAATCGAAATTTTCAGAATTAATAACCTAAAAACCGGCACATATCAATTTCTAAAAATAATTCTGAAAAATTATCAATTAACTTCCAAAACTTACGAAATTAAATATGGGCAGAATAGGACACTAAATAGACTCTGGCAACTGATAAAAATCGAAAAAAAACAAAAATAACTATTTTTAGTCTAATTTCTAACAAACTGGCAATTAAATACTAAAACTGAATATAAATCAATCTAAAATTATAACTACTCCAAAAATCAAAATCTAAACTATCTAAAATTACCTAGACACTCCTAAAAGACTATACTTTGGGGGGGGCAATTGAAATTATATTGAAGCTAATAAAAATAGAACAAAAATTAACAAACTAATCAAATTAATTCTAAGCAACAAATAATGATCAAAAGTTATCAAATTTATGAAGGATACGTAGTATAATATCAATCCACCATGTAAATTAATATTTATCATTAGCACACAAGTTAAATTCATTCATGAGTTAAACTGTCGAAGACATCCACCAGCGGTTCTTCCCTATTTTTCTTTAGATTCTAGTTTAATTAGATCCAGCCCTAATATATATCCTACTAATTTGATAATCTTTACACCAGCGCAAAAATTTAATCAAACTAGAGCATTAAGAATTAGAAAAACATCATTTAACACGTTGTAACCAATTTACCAGCAAATCAATTTAACAAAGATCTAAAGCGATTACCTAATTAGAAGAGATGAGTTTGAGCCATTCATGATTAATTAGGGTGATACCTAAGCATAAAAGACTATAACTTTTACGTATTATAGTCTTCTAAACTATCAATTAAAATTGTATTTAATCAACTAGCATGTATTCTAATTGATTTAACACAAATTCCTAAACGATAAATGCTAATCGCTAAAGAATCATGAATATAAATCAACTAGGTATTAAAGTATAAAATTTGTTTCAAAATAATTAATTTAGCATGGCTTCAAAAAGATTATACTAAGCATAAAAATTTACTCACTCATATTAAAGTTAACATCACAAAATTTACTCAAATAATTCATGTTTTCACAATAGACTGAACTAACAAAATAAGATAATCTAAAGTAAAATAACGTAAAAAAAAAAACTATACTCTTTTCTTGAGGGATGGCATCATGGTGGGATGCGATGGTGATTCACAGTGAGGTGGGTGATAGTTGAAGGACAATCAATGATGATGGTGGAGGTGAGGGTGTGGTGTGTGCATGAGAAGAGGGTAGGAATATGATGATGAAGATAGGGGATGAAGAAGATGATGGATGAGGAGGAAGAGGCGTGGTTGATAGAAATTGAAGGTGAGGCTGCCGTGGGTGTTGAAAGATGGTTAGAAGATGATGATTATGGTTATGCGTGGTGAGGAGATGAAGAAAATGAGGTGAGGATGGCTCTGGCCGTGATGATGTATATATGGGAAGTGAGGGAGGTTAGGTTTAGTAAATTAGGGTTTCCTTCCTCTCTTCCTTAGACTTCTTCTCCCTCAAGACTTCTAACCTTCTTCCAACTCTTGAAACCCTAGCCCAATTAAATAATCATAGAAACAATTATTTTCCATAAATTATTATTGGACCGTCTTTTCAGCAGCGCGTATAAAATCAGAGCTTCAACGTCTTGTCTTCTCCTTCTTGTCTTCTCCTTTTTATTTTATTAATGCCTAACCTAGAAAATATATAAAATAACGTAAATTAGACATAATAATGTGTAAGATATAATCAAAATAATTAATAAAACGATGCATAATTAATGGCCTAACAAATTCCCCCACACTTAGACTTTGGACGTCCTCGTGCAAAGAAATCTTAAACTCAATCAAAAACTTACCATTTCTTTTTTTATAAAAACATGCATACTTATGATATTCATACTAGGTCAGGGCTTGCTTAAGAAAAACAATATTATTGAATTGATTAGTTTTTCCTTCAATAAGTGAATACCTGCTAAACATCCAACTATCCTTAGAGAGTTTATTCATCAACCTCACAACATTTCTATAATGAAATAACAAGATCAATAATTATCCATCCTTTTTAGATATGCATACATCGATCAAGAGGTCTAGAAATTTATGATAGAAAAATTGAGGCACGGTATGGCTATAAAGACAATTGAATTAGATAGGATAACTCATTGAATTGATTCTGAACTTGCCTTGTAATTATTTTTCTCTTTTTCTTATCTTTCAAACTCCACTTGCGCACATATTCGAGGCCCATATAGGGTCTTAGAAATTAAACACCCCCTGTCTCACACTCACCCGAATAGAGGTGCAGGAGCAAACATTTAATTTCATCATTACTTTTATTTATTTTAATGGCTTATTAGTATGGGAAGCAAGCTTTCCAGTGGCAGTATTGCCTCAAAGGGTAGCTTCCAGTAGCGCATGCCTCAAAGGGGTACTTGTCATTCCCAACTTTAACTCTCTTTTTTCTTTTTTTCTTTCTTTGTATGAAAAGTAGACAAGTAAAATCACAATTTTAATGAATTATTCAACTAATTCAATAGTTTAGGAGATGGGCCAGGTCATTTGATTACCTTTGAATCGGATATATTACATGACCAAATAAGATGGATAATCAAGAGAGTTACTCATTAAAAAGATGCATGAGGATCAACTCAAACTTCTCTAAAGGATAACTATCATGCTTAGAAGTCTTCACTTATAAAAGAATAAACTACAAAATAGCTAATAAAACCCAAAAAAAATTAAACAAGCAAGCCTAGCATAAACTCATATCATGCATTATTTATAAGAAAAAAAACAAATTTTGTTTTTTTTTCGATTTTCTACTTTTTTTTCAAGAATAAAAACTGCAGAATTAAATGCAGGATGCACCCCCCCCCACACGCAAAAAGAAAGAAATAATGAAAACAAAAGCAAAAGTAAACTTCCCTGAAAACGTTGGGTTGCCTCCCAACCAGCACCTTTGTTTATAGTCGTTGGCTCGACTTATGAAGCTCATGGATCCTCAAGTCGGATCTCTTCTATTAAACATACCTGGTCTCCTTCATAGAAATGTTTTAGCCTGTGACCATTCACTTTGAAAATCTTGTTAGTAGCAAAGGATTTGATTTCTACAGCACCATGTGGATAAGTCTTTACTACCATAAAAGGTCCTAGCCATCTAGAGTTTAACTTATCAGGAAAAAGTCTCAGTTTAGAATTAAATAATAGCACTTTCTCACCTACCTGAAATTCTTTTCCTAATAAGTTTGGCATCGCAAAATGCTTTGGCCTTACCCTTGTAGATGACTGAATTGTCGTAGGCTTCTAAGCATATCTCTTCTAGTTCCTGCAATTGCAATTTACGCTCTTTCCCTGCTAACTCATAATCAAGATTACATTGTTTTACAGCCCAATATGATTTATGTTCTATCTCAACAGGGAGATGACATGGCTTCCCAAAGACTAATCTGTAGGGACATACCAATTGGAGTCTTATATGCAGTCCTATAAGCCCAAAGAGCCTCATCTAACCTAAGACTCCAATCTTTCTTGTCTGGCCTAACCACCTTTTCAAGGATGCCCTTAATCTCTTTATTAGAAATTTCAACTTGGCCATTAATCTGGGGGTGACAACAAGTAGATACCTTATGAGCTATATGATATATAGCTAACAAGGCACCTAAAGTTCTATTACAAAAATGAGTTCCTCTATCACTGATGATCGCCCTTGGCACTCCATATCTATGCAAAATTAGGGATTTAACATGTTTCACCACAGTCTTAGCATCATCAGTCCTAGTGGCCACAACTTCTACCCATTTGGATACATAATCAACAATCACAAGAATATAGGTATATCCAAAAAGAAGGGGGAAAGGATCCCATGAAATCAATGCCCCATATATCAAAAATTTCACACACATACATATTATATAAAGGCATTTGATTCCTCCTTGATAAGTTTCCAGTCTTTTGGCACACTTCACATCTTTGACAGAATTCATAAGTATCACTAGAAATAGTGAGCCAATAAAAACCACACTCAAGCACTTTATGTGATGTTCTTTTAGGTCCAAAGTGTCCCCCACTCTCTGAAGAATGACAGAAGGTTAGAATAGAATGAATTTCACTATTATCTGCACATCGCCTTATAATTTGGTCACCACAAAACTTCCATAGATATGGCTCATCCCAAACATAATATTTGGATTGAGCTCTTATTTTTTCTTTTTCAGCTCTAGTCAACTCAATAGGAAAAGTTTTGGTGACTATATAATTTACAATATCAGCATACCAAGGCAATCCACCAATGATGGCATACAGAGTCTCATCAGGAAAACAATCAGTAAAAGGGCTACCACTCTCCCCTGTTTCTAATCTACTTAGATGGTCAGCAACTAAATTCTTAGCTCCAGCCTTATCTCTAATTTCTAGTTGAAATTCTTGTAACAATAACATCCATCTAATTAACCTGGGCTTAGAATCTTTCTTTTCCAATAAGTGTTTGAGAGCAGAGTGATTACAATAAACAGTAACTCTAACACCCAACAAACAAGGACGGAACTTTTCAAGAGCAAAAACAATAGCATACATCTCCTTTTCTGTAGTGGTGTAGTTACACTGTGCAGGATCAAGAGTTCTAGAAGCATAATATATTAAATGAGGTACCTTCCCAACTCTTTGACCTAGAACTGCCCCCACTGCCTTATCACTAGCATCACACATTAACTCAAAAGGTAAGGCCCAGTTTGGGGGTTACACAATAGGAGGGGAAGTCAATGTTAACTTCAACTGATCAAAAGCCTTCATACAGTCATCATTAAAATCAAAAGAGACATCCTTTGCAAGCAGGGTACATAAAGGAGAAGCAATCTTAGAAAAATCTTTGATGAACCTCCTATAGAACCCTACATGTCCTAAGAATGATCTCACATCTTTGACACACTTTGGATAGGGTAGAGATTGGATGATATCAACTTTAGCTCTATCTACCTCTAATCCCCTTGATGACACTACATGTCCCAGTACTACCCCATACTCAACCATGAAATGGCACTTTTCAAAATTCAAGACCAAATTGGTTTCAATGCAACGTCTAAGCACAAGAGTAAGATGATGCAAGCACTCATCAAATGAATCACCATATACAGTAAAATCATCCATAAAAACCTCCATAATCTTGGTGATAAAATCAGAAAAGATACTCATCATACATCTTTGAAAGGTAGCAGGTGCATTACATAAACCAAAAGGCATACATCTAAAAGTGTAAGTGCCAAAAGGACAAGTAAAGGTAGTCTTCTCCTGATCCGCAGGAGCTATAGGGACCTGAATATAACCTGAATAGCCATCCAAAAAACAATAATGTGACCTCCCAGCTAGTCTCTCTAACATTTGGTCCATGAAAGGTAATGGAAAATGGTCCTTCTTAGTGGCCTTGTTAAGCTTTCTATAGTCAATACCCACTCTCCAACCACTCTATACTCTAGTAGGTATCAACTCTCCTTCATTATTTTGCACTACTGTTATTCCCCCCTTTTTAGGAACCGCATGAATTGGAATAACCCACTCAGAATTAGCAATGGGGTAGATCACCCCAGCATCTAACCACTTAAGAATTTCTTTTCGGACTACCTCCATCATAGGTGGATTAAGTCTCCTCTAAGGATCCCTCTTAAGCTTAGCATCTTTTTCTAAGGTAATAGTATGTGAGCACAAGGTAGGGCTAAGGCCTTTGAGGTCTGCTAAAGTCCACCCTATAGCTTCGCTATGTTCTCTAAGCACTTTAATAAGTTTTTCCTCCTGGTCCAAAGTGAGTGCACTAGAGATGATTACAGGCAAAGTTTCATTGTCCCCCAAATAAGCATATTTTAAATTTTCAGGTAAGGGTTTCAATTCCAATTTAGGGGGTGACATACTCGAGGGAAGTAACTTAGCATGCTTTTCAGATAGTTCAAGTTTCTTAGGTTCATTTTGCTCTTGCAAGTAAGACAAAGAACTTATCACCTCATCTAAATTATCATTAACTTGATATGGCACTTTTTGAAACTCAGTATGATCAAGACTCTTAGTAAGCACAGTAAATAGCTCATCCTCATGGGACAAGTCATAGACATCTTGAGATAACTCATCAAAAACATCAAGTGCATATAGATAGTTAACATCAAAAGGAAATCTCATGGCATCAAAAATATTGAACTTAATAACCTCACCATCAAATTCCATGGTTAGTGTCCCTTCGTGCACGTCAATTTTAGTCCTAGCAGTTTTTAAAAAGGGCCTGCCAAGCAAGATGGGAATATCATGGCATGCTTCACCCATGTTCATTACATAAAAGTCAGCAGGAAACACTAGTTCATTCACTTGAACCAAAACATCCTCTAACACTCCATCAGGATAAGTGTTGCTCCTATCAGCTAATTGAATTACTATGCCAGTTTTCTTTAATTCGCCTAGGTTCAGTTTCTCATAAACAGATCTAGGCATAACATTAATAGAGGCACCTAAATCAAGCATAGCTTTATCAAAGCAAAGGTTCCCTATTTTGCAATGAACAGAAAATACTCTAGGGTCTTGACACTTAGGGGGAAGTTTTCTTTGAAAAACAGCTGACACATTTTCCCCCACACTTATCTTCTCATTACCAATGAGCTTCCTCTTGGTTATGCATAATTCTTTTAAGAACTTAGCATAACGAGGCACCTGTTTAATGGCATCAAGGAGAGGTATATTAATTTCTACCTTCCTAAAAGTCTCTAAAATTTCTTGGTTAGCCTCATTTACCTTAGACGCAGGGGTCCTAAATCTACTAGGGAATGGCGGAATTGGTTTGTAAGGTTCTCTTTTCTTTTCTCCTAATTCCTTAGAAGTTTGATTAAACTCTGTATCTAATTCTGGTTCAACCCCTTTCATTTCTAACTCAGGTTCCACTTCTCTCTTCTTCGTAGGTTCCTTTAACTCTTTCCCACTTCTAAGTGTCATGGCACTAACATTCTCCTTGGAGTTAGGGTAAGATTGAGATGGTAACCTATTTTGCAGTTGGGTTTGCAAGTTGCTAACTATGGTATCAGTTGCTGTTTGTCTCTCTTGAACCTGCTTAAGGGTGGTTTCTATACTCTGGAACCTATCATCCATTTTCTAAAGGATTTGTTCTAGGAGAAAATTAGTCCTATCTTGACTAAAAGGTTGACGAGAGGGTTGATCAAAACCAGGTGGATTAGGCTTAGGGCCATACCTAAGGTTAGGGTGGTCTCTCCATCCTTCGTTCTAAGTATTCGAGTATGGATCATACCTCCTTTGATTTTGGTTAGAGTAAAGAGCATTAACATTACCTTCTTATAGAGTAGGACATGCATCAGTAGAATGCCCTTCTAGACAACAAATACCATATATTACTGCTTTTTGAATACCCTCAGTAACAATCTTATTTAACATAGCAGTAATGTGAGATAATTGATTCCCTAGAGATAAACTAGAACCTATCTCATTTACCCTTTTAACTTATGAGTCCCTAGTACCAAATTGCTGAGTATTTTGGGCCATTAAATTAAATAGATTTCTAGCATCAGCTGGTGTTTTATTAACCAGAGCCCCCTACTAGCAGCATCAACCATATTACGATCCATAGGAAGCAAACCCTCATAAAAATATTGAATCAGTAGTTGTTCAGTTATTTGATGTTGGGGACAACTAACACATAACTTATTAAATCTTTCCCACTACTCACAAAAGGTTTTCCCATTCATTTGTTTGATTCCACATATTTCTTTCCTAATAGATCCAATACGGGATGCAGGAAAAAACTTTTCTAGAAACGATTTATGTAATGCAGTCCTTGTAGAAAAAGATCCAGCAGGCATATAATATAACCAGTCCATAGCATTACCAAGTAAGAAAAGGGAAAAGCCCTTAGTCTAATTTGGTTTTCAGGAATTCCTTCAGGCACCATAGCAGAGCAGGTAATAAGGAATTCACTAATGTGTCTATAGGAATCCTCTCCAGCCAATCCATAAAACTTAGGTAACAAATTAGTAAATCCTGAGTTTAATTTCAAAGGTTTATCTAAAACAGTATAAGTAATGGACATTGGTTGGGTTTCTAAGTTAGGAGCAGCAAGTTCTCGAAGAGTAGACATGCTTACCTCTTTAACCCTAAAACTTATTGGGTTAGACTGGCTCTCTTTGTTTTCAGCTTTCAATGCTTGTTCTTTGTCCTCTCCAATTTCCTTACCACTCCTTAATTTCATACACTCCTTGAAATTTAAAAAGAATAAAATAAAAAAAAACTAGAGTTATAATAAAACAAATAAAAGTAGCAAAATTAAATAGAAATAAAACTAGCAATTTAATTTTCTTTCCCCGGCAACGGCGCCAAAATTTGTAAAGCTTGTCGAGAGCTATAATTTAACCACTATTTTGGTTATTAAATACTTTTTATAGCATAGAAAAGTAGGGATCGATCCACGAGGAAAGATTGTTTTAAAAAGGCTAGCTTAATCCTAAATGATTTTACTAATCCAATTTATTAAATCTAATCTTAATAATTCTAAAATAATTTAAAATATAATGAATAAAATCTGAAAAAACACCCAATGAAGCTCCTAAATATTTTGGATTATATTCTGGAAAGAAAACAGTAAAAATCTTTCCTAAATAATCTAGAAAAATAAAAACAGAATAGTAACTGAAATTCTAATTAAAATTCAAAACAGCAAATAATAATCAGAAAATAAATATTAAAAATATCAAACAGTAACCTAAATATTATTCTTCGTGGATATAAGCTTATAACTCCTCAATTGTATCCAAATAATTTTAGAAAAATCAAATCAAAAAATTACCACAGAATATCAATGCAGAATATTAAATCTGAAATTAGAAATAAAATAATCTGCATAATATAAAAACGAAAATAATCAAGAAAATTACCCTAATTCTAGGACACAATTTTTTGGACTTAACAATACCTAATAATCGTGATTTAACAATTAAAATCGAAATTTTTAGAATTAATAACCTAAAAATCTGCACATATCAATTTCTAAAAATAATTCTGAAAAATTATCAAATAACTTCCAAAACTTACGAAGTTAAATATGGGCAGAATAAGACACTAAATAGACTCTGGCAACTAATAAAAATCAAAAAAGAACAAAAATAACTATTTTTAGTCTAATTTCTAACAAACTGGTAATTAAATACTAAAACTGAATATAAATCAATCTAAAATTATAACTAATCAAAATCTAAACTATCTAAAATCACCTAGGCACTCCTAAAAGACTATACTTTGGGGGGGGTCGATTGAAATTATATTGAAGCTAATAAAAATAGAACAAAAATTAACAAACTAATCAAATTAATTCTAAGCAACAAATAATGACCAAAAGTTGTCAAATTTATGAAGGATACGTAGTATAATCTCAATCCACCATGTAAATTAATATTTATCATTAACACACAAGTTAAATTCATTCATGACTTAAACTGTCGAAGACATCCACCAGCGGTTCTCCCCCGTTTTTCCTTAGATTCTAGTTTAATTAGGTCCAGCCCTAATATAAACCCTACTAGTTTTGATAACCCTCACACCAGTGCAAGAATTTAATCAAACTAGAGTATTAAGAATTAGAAAAATATCATTTAACACTTTGTAACCAATTTACCAGCAAATCAATTTAAAAAAGATCTAAAGCGATTACCTAATTAAAAGAGATGGGTTTGAGCCATCCATGATTAATTAGGGTGATACCTAAGCATAAAAGACTATAATTTTTACATATTATAGTCTTCTAAACTATCAATCGAAATTGTATTAAACTAACTAGCATGCATTCTAATTAATTTAACACAATTTTCATTAACAATAAATGCTAATCGCTAAAGAATCATGAATATAAATCAACTAGGCATTAAAGCATAAAACTTGTTTCAAAATAATTAATTTAGCATGGCTTCAAGAAGATTATACTAAGCATAAAAATTTACTCACTCATATTAAAGTTAACATCACAACATTTACTCAAATAATTCATGTTTTCATAATAGACTGAACTAACAAAATAAGATAATCTAAAGAAAAATAACATAAAAAAAAAAAACTATACTCTTTTCTTGAGGGATGGCGTGATGGTGGGATGCGATGGTGATTCACGGTGAGGTGGGTGATAGTTGAAGGACAATCAATGATGATGGTGGAGGTGAGGGTCTGGTGTGTACATGAGAAGAGGGTAGGAATATGATGATGAAGATAGGGGATGAAGATGATGATGGATGAGGAGGAACAGGCGTGGTTGATAGAAATTGAAGGTGAGGCTGCCATGGGTGTTGAAAGATGGTTAGAAGATGATGATTATGGTTATGCATGGTGAGGAGATTAAGAAAATGAGGTGAGGATTGCTCTGGCCGTGATGATGTATATATGGGAAGTGAGGGAGGTTAGGTTTAGTAAATTAGGGTTTCCTTCCTCTCTTCCTTAGACTTCTTCTCCCTCAAGACTTCTAGCCTTCTTCCAACTTTTGAAACCCTAGCCCAATTAAATAATCATGGAAACAATTATTTTCCATAAATTATTATTGGACCGTCTTTTCATCAATGCGTATAAAATCGGAACTTCAACGTCTTGTCTTCTCCTTCTTGTCATCTTCTTTTTATTTTATTAATGCCTAACCTAGAAAATATATAGAATAACGTAAATTAGACATAATAATGTGTAAGATATAATCAAAATAATTAATAAAACGATGCATAATTAATGGCTTAACAAATTCCCCCACACTTAGACTTTGGGCGTTTTCGTGCAAAGAAATCTTAGACTCGATCAAAAACTTACCCTTTCTTTTCTCATGAAAACATACATACTTATGATATTCATACTAGGTCAGGGCTTGCTTAAGAAAAACAGTATTATTGAATTGATTAGTTTTTCCTTCAATAAGTGAATGCCTGCTAAACATCCAACTATCCTTAGAGAGTTTATTCATCAACCTCACAACATTTCTATAATGAAATAACAAGATCAATAATTATCCATCCTTTTTAGATATGCATACATCGATCAAGAGGTCTAGAAATTTATGATAGAAAAATTGAGGCACGGTATGGCTATAAAGACAATTGAATTAGATAGAATAACTCATTGAATTGATTCTGAACTTGCCTTGTAATTATTTTTCTCTTTTTCTTATCTTTCAAACTCCACTTGCGCACATATTCGAGGCCCATATAGGATCTTAGAAATTAAACACTCCATGTCTCACACTCACCCGAATAGAGGTGCTGGAGCAAACATTTTATTTTCATCATTACCTTTATTTATTTTAATGGCTCATTAGTATGGGAAGCAAGCTTTCCAGTAGTAGTATTGCTTCAAAGGGTAGCACTCAATAGCGCATACCTTAAAGGGGTACTTGTCATTCCCAATTTTGACTCTCCCTTTTTTTTTCCCCCTCCTATCTTTGTATGAAAAATAGGCAAGTAAAATCACAATTTAAATGAATTATTCAACTAATTCAATAGTCTAGGAGATGGGACAGGTCATTTTATTGCCTCTGAATCGGATATATTACATGACTAAATAAGATGGATAATCAAGAGAGTTACTCATTAAAAAGATGTATGAGGATCAACTCAAACTTCTCTAAAGGATAACTATCATGCTTAGAAGTCTTCACTTATAAAAGAATAAATTACAAAATAGCTAATAAAATAAAAAATTTTTTAAAGAAGCAAGCCTAGCATAAACTCATATCATGCATTATTTATAAGAAAAGAAAAGAAACAAATTTTGTTTGTGTTTTTTTTCTTTTTTTTCCTACCTTTTTTTTCCAAGAATAAAAACTGCAAGAATTAAATGCGGGATGCATCCCCCTACACTTAATTCATGCATAGTCCCTAATGCATGCCAAAGATAGAAATAATGAAAACAAAAGCAAAAGTAAATAGGAACTTCCCTGAAAGCATTGGATTGCCTCCCAATCAGCGCCTTTGTTAACAGTCGTTGGCTCGACTTCATGAAGCTTAAGGATCTTCAAGTCGGATCTCTTCTACTAAACATACCTGGTCTCCTTCATAGAAATGTTTTAGCCTATGACCATTCACTTTGAAAATCTTATTAGTAGCAAAGGATTTGATCTCTACAGCACCATGTGGATAAGTCTTTACTACCATAAAAGGTCCTAGCCATCTAGAGTTTAACTTACCAGGAAAAAGTCTTAGTTTAGAATTAAATAAGAGCACTTTCTCACCTATCTGAAATTCTTTCCTAATAAGTTTGGCATCGCGAAAAGCTTTGGCCTTACCCTTGTAGATGACTGAATTGTCATAGGCTTCTAAGCGTATCTCTTCTAGTTCCTGCAATTGTAATTTACGCTCTTTCCCTGCTAACTCATAATCAAGATTACATTGTTTCACAGCCCAATATGATTTATGTTCTATCTCAACAGGGAGATGACATGGCTTCTCAAAGACTAATCTGTAGGGCAACATACCAATTGGAGTCTTATATGCAGTCCTATAAGCCCAAAGAGCCTCATTTAACCTAAGACTCCAATCCTTCTTATCTGGCTTAACTACCTTCTCAAGGATGCCCTTAATCTCTTTATTAGAAATTTCAGTTTGGCCATTAATCTGGGGTGATAACTAGTAGATACCTTATGAGTTATATGATATTTAGCTAACAAGGCACCTAAAGTTCTATTGCAAAAATAAGTCCCCCTATCACTGATGATCGCTCTTGGCATTCCATATCTATGCAAAATTATGGATTTAACATGTTTCACCACAGTCTTAGCATCATCAGTCCTAGTGGCCACAGCTTTTATCCATTTGGATACATAATCAGCAATCATAAGAATATAGGTATATCCAAAAGAAGGGGGAAAGGGTCCCATGAAATCAATGCCCCATATATCAAAAATTTCACAAACATACATATTATATAAAGGCATTTGATTCCTCCTTGATAAGTTTCCAGTCTTTTGGCACACTTCACATCTTTGACAGAATTCATAACTATCACTAGAAATAGTGGGCCAATAAAAACCACACTCAAGCACTTTATGTGATGTTCTTTTAGGTCCAAAGTGTCCCCCACTTTCTGAAGAATGACAGAAGGTTAGAATAAAATGAATTTCACGATTATCTACACATCGCCTTATAATTTGGTCACCACAAAACTTCCATAGATATGGCTCATCCCAAACATAATATTTGGATTGAGCTCTTATTTTTTCTTTTTCAGCTCTAGTCAACTCAATGGGAAAAGTTTTGGTGACTATATAATTTATAATATCAGCATACCAAGGCAATCTGCTAATCATAGCATACAGAGTCTCATAAGGAAAACAATCAGTAAAAGGGCTACCACTCTCCCCGGTTTCTAATCTACTTAGATGGTCAGCAACTAAATTCTTAGCTCCAGGCTTATCTCTAATTTCTAATTGAAATTCTTGCAACAATAACATCCATCTAATTAACCTGAGCTTAGAATCTTTCTTTTCCAATAGGTGTTCGAGAGCAGAGTGATCAGAATAAACAGTAACTTTAACATCCAACAAATAAGGACGGAACTTTTCAAGAGCAAAAACAATAGCGTACATCTCCTTTTCTGTAGTGGTGTAGTTACACTATGCAGGATCAAGAGTTCCAGAAGTATAATATATTACATGAGGTACCTTCCCAACTCTTTGACCTAGAACTGCCCCCACTGCCTTATCACTAGCATCACACATTAACTCAAAAGGTAAGGCCCAATTTGGGGGTTGCACAATAGGAGGAGAAGTTAATGTTAACTTCAACTGATCAAAAGCCCTCATACAGTCATCATTAAAATCAAAAGAGACATCCTTTGCAAGCAGGGTACATAAAGGAGAAGCAATCTTAGAAAAATCTTTGATGAACCTCCTATAGAACCCCACATGTCCTAAGAATGATCTCACATCTTTGACAGACTTTGGATAGGGTAGAGACTGGATGATATCAACTTTAGCTCTATCTACCTCTAATCCCCTTGATGACACTACATGTCCCAGTACTACCCCATGCTCTACCATGAAATGGCACTTTTCAAAATTCAAGACCAAATTGGTTTCAATGCAAAGTCTAAGCACAAGAGTAAGATGATGCAAGCACTCATCAAATGAATCACCATGTACAGTAAAATCATCCATAAAAACCTCCATAATCTTGGTGATAAAATCAGAAAAGATACTCATCATACATTTTGAAAAGTAGCAGGTGCATTACACAAACTAAAAGGCATACGTCTAAAAGCATAAGTACCAAAAGGACACGTAAAGGTAGTCTTCTCCTGATCTGCAGGAGCTATAGGGACGTGAATATAACCTGAATAGCCGTCCAAAAAGCAATAATGTGACCTCCCAGCTAGTCTCTCTAACATTTGGTCCATGAAAGGCAATGGAAAATGGTCCTTCTTAGCGGCCTTGTTAAGCTTTCTATAGTCAATACACACTCTCCAACCACTCTATACTCTAGTAGATATCAACTCTCCTTCATTATTTTACACTACTGTTGTTCCCCCCTTTTTAGGAACCACATGAATTGGACTAACCCAGTCAGAATTAGCAATGGGGTAGATCACCCCAGCATCTAACCACTTAAGAATTTCTTTTTGGACTACCTCCATCATAGGTGGATTAAGTCTCCTCTGAAGGTCCCTCTTAGGCTTAGCATCTTTTTCTAAGGTAATAGTATGTGAGCACAAGATAGGGCTAAGGCCTTTGAGGTCTGCTAAAGTCCAACCTATGGCTTCGCTATGTTCTCTAAGCACTTTAATAAGTTTTTCCTCCTGGTCCAAAGTGAGTGCACTAGAGATGATTATAGACAAAGCTTCATTGTCCCCTAAATAAGCATATTTTAAATTTTCAGGTAAGGGTTCCAATTCCAATTTAGTGGGTGAGATGCTCAAGCGAAGTAACTTAGCATGCTTTTCAGACAGTTCAAGTTTGTTAGGTTCATTATGCTCTTGCAAGTAAGACAAAGAGCTTATCACCTCATCTAAATTATCATTAACTTGATATGGCACTTTTTGAGACTCAGTATGATCAAGACTCTTAGTAAGCACAGTAAATAGCTCATCGTCATGGGACAAGTCATAGACATCTTGAGATAACTCATCAAAAACATCAAGTGCATATAGATAGTTAACATCAGAAGAAAATCTCATGGCATCAAAAATATTGAACTTAATAACCTCACCATCAAATTCCATGGTTAGTGTCCCTTCGTGCACGTCAATTTTAGTCCTAGCAGTTTTTAAAAAGGGCCTGCCAAGTAAGATGGGAATATCATGACATGCTTCACCCATGCTCATTACATAAAAATCAGCAGGAAACACTAGTTCATTCACTTGAACCAAAACATCCTCTAACACTCCATTAGGATAAGTGTTCCTCCTATCAGCTAATTGAATTTCTATGCCAGTTTTCTTTAATTCTCCTAGGTTCAGTTTCTCATAAACAGATCTAGGCATAACATTAATAGAGGCACCTAAATCAAGCATAGCTTTATCAAAGCAAAGGTTCCCTATTTTGCAAGGAACAAAAAATACTCCAGGGTCTTGACACTTAGGGGGACGTTTTCTTTGAAAAACAGCTGACACATTTTCCCCCACACTTATCTTCTCATTACCAATGAGCTTCCTCTTGGTTGTGCATAATTCTTTTAAGAACTTAGCATAACAAGGCACCTGTTTAATGGCATCAAGGAGAGGTATATTAATTTCTACCTTTCTAAAAGTCTCTAAAATTTCTTGGTTAGCCTCATTTACCTTAGACGCAGGGGTCCTAAATCTACTAGGGAAAGGTGGAATTGGCTTGTAAGGTTCTCTTTTCTTTTCTCCTAATTTCTAGGTTATTTTTTCAACCATAACTTTCTTATTTTTTAACCTTTGATTAGGTTGGTTCTTATCTTTTTGGAAATCATATTGAGTCTAATTTTTAATAGATCAAGTTTGATGTCCATTAGATAAGGAGGATAAGAGTTATGAGCTAAGAGTGGGAGGGTGTTGGTTTCCATGTACTGCTCACTATCCAGCATCTATCTCCTATGCTTCTTATTATCTCCTTGGAAAAGCACTTTTAATAGAAAAGAAACTATTTAGACTCAATTACTTTCTCGCCTTAAAGTAGAACATATATTAGGGTATAAATGATTGTCAGTCGCTGAATCTTCACAAAATGGACTTTTGGCCAAAATTTGACCTTTTCACAAACCTTTAAGATCTTTGAAATGTTTTCGCAAAACCTTTATTTTTAAAACCATTTTCGTAGGGACCAGACCTTTTAGAATCGCAAAATAAAGTAGTCACATTGAAGCGGATCGACCCAAGCCCCAAAGATTGAATTCAAAACCAACAAACAAAAAAACTAATTTTGCAATTGTTTTTTAGATTTTTTCTTGGAAGAAGAAAATAAATACAGGGGACATGTTCACACTAAATTCAAACCCCCACATGAACTAACATAGCACCACCTAATCTCATAAAGGCCTAGCCATCAAAGATCAAGATAAAGCTATGACTCTAATCACCACTCTTAAGGCAAGAGATAAAGAGAAGATATTTCTAGTGAGAGAAACAAGCGAAAGGTTTCATTTCAATTTCATTTATCATTTTATCCGAAAGGTCTATCTCTAAGTGAACACAAGAGGCTAATTTATAGCCACAAGAATTAGTGCCGCCTTCCCCAGGCTACAAAAATAAGCCAATAGAAATTAAGCACCTAGGAGGGTTAGTGTAGACCAATAGGGTTCAAGCATTCACTCTAGTTAATAAAATTTAGACAATAATTAAAGCATATTGAAATTAGAAGCTTCTAGGCTAGTGACGAGTTGTCCCAAATGCAAGGCTAGAATTTTGCTATACTTGTACTTGATTGGTGGCATCATCTACTATCTCATATGAAGGAATTTGGGAAATATATTTATAGGAAATTTGTTGGAGGTGTTCACTAACTTTCCATAAAATATTGTCTCCTTAATCATCCATTTGAGGGCTCAATTAAACTCTTTATCAAGACCATCCATATCCTAACCTGGACTAACCCTTGCTCAGTTTAGGCTCCATAAACTGCTCCGTACTTAGAATTTGAAGGAGTTATATAGTTTGTTGGAAGATAGACATCTAGGGCTATCCAACCATAGCTAAAACACTAATTTTGAAGCATACTGGGTCATCTAAAAAGCAACATAAACTTGACCTATAAAACTAGAAATTTCTGGACAGCATGTGCCAAAACCATTATTTAACATAATCCATCACTAATAAGTGAATTGTGAACCAAATCAAATTTTGTGAACGGGTTATTTTGGCTCTTGCTCCACATCAAACTCCTCTTCTTCAAAAGAATTTGTCCTCAAATCTTTGTGGCCACTTGCATCATTTTCAAAGATCATTACCCAAGCAAGATAGATGCACCCTTTTTATCTTACCAACACCATGGTGCTAAGAATCCCACTTTTTTTGAACGCATAAGTGTTTTTAATCGAATTAGGGCCACAAGAATTTGGGATCATTGCCTATCAACCCAACACTCATAAGCTTGTTAAAAACACAATTGTACTCATCTATATCGAACTCATAATGGGGGACCTTTTTAAGTTGAAGTTTGGATTGTTGTGACTCATTTACAAGGGGTATGATTGAGGAGCTAAGTAAGTTTTTCTCTTCTAATGGTAAAACCTCCATTACCTCAACTTATTGGACTTGGACTTAGATCTCCATGGCCTAATCAATTTGATCATAAAGCTCAACCTCTATGGTTCTTCAATGTGAGGATCTAGATCAGAAGCTTTAGGAGAGCTTTCATCCATGACCAAGTTTTCCTCGTCACTTGTTTCGTCAAAACCTAAAATAGGTTTATTCTTATCTTGGACCAAAATAGGATTTTCCTGTTGGACCTTGATAACTATTGAAAATGTCCATCATTTTAGGGTCATTTGCTACCATTTCTTAGGGGACTGAGTGCTTCAGTAGTTGATTTGTGACCCTATTTTTATTTTACACTTGGGTATGTTGCTTTGATATGTCTTGCAAGTTTTAATACCTTTTTGACCTAGTATTAACCCTCAATTGGAGGCCATTTGACCCACCATGGAGGTTCCCCCAGCTTTTATGCCCATGGAAAGAAGAAGAAAAAGAGAAAGCCAGTTCAGATGGCACTATGGTCTGACCGTGGTGCCTCCCAAACTTATGAACTCTTCATATTCCCTTCATTATGTGGATGAGAATGCTCAAGTTCTGCTATTTCAAGGGGTTTCTCGGCTAAAAGAAGAGTCATCCCTATCTACTTTACGTCTCATCTCACTCAAATTTCATCCACTGTAATCATTTTAGAGTAACAAAAGAATCAAGGAAAGGCTTTTGCGATTGGAGACTTGAAGATTGAAAGATAGTTGACGAGATATCCATTGTTGCTAGGCATACTTTTCTCTTACTTCTTGAATTCCTTTCTTATTTGTTCTAATTAGAGTAATGTTTAATTTGAACTATTTTGTTCTAGTTTTAATAATAAGTGAGTAGCTCTTTTTTGGGTAGGGATTTACTAGCCAAAACAATGATGTTGGATTCTTAATTCTATCAAACTTATGGTTTGATTTGATTCAATCTATCTTGTGCTTTGATTAGATGTGAGTGATCTTGGCCAATTTGCTTACATATGCTTAGATGGTTGGGTGAAACACCGAAAGGAGACACCTATTATTAGATTAACAAGATTAGGCTTGACTTAGTGGCTTCTTAAAAGAGAATTGCATGTTGAGAGGAAAGTTGGCAATCAAGATCTCTAACTTACCCTCAAATAAGAACCTTTGAAAGAATCGTGATTGGATTAGTTTAAGTAATTTAGTTTATTTTGAGAGAAAACATTGAATTATGTTTAGTTGTTATCCTTTGAATCATCCCAACTAGAGAAAAGCACATGCTCTATTCAAGGGTCTGACTCATTGCAAGGCAAAACAAATCCCTAAATGGTTTTTCTTGATTGAATTCCCAATTTTGTTACGTAGTGGTCATCTAGTGTAGACAAACAATCCATTTGATACTTATTTTGCTTAGCATTTTAGAAGGACAAACCTTGATAGATTGCAATGGTTCATATGGATGAAATTTAATCTAGACTACAACATCCATGCACTTGGGGTGTGTGTCAAGTTTTTGGCACCATTACCGGGGATCAATTTATCAAATATCGAGTTAGTCTTTAGAAGATTGATAAGAATTTTTTTATTTTTGATTTGCCCTGATAGTGTTTGTGTTGCTGCTTGCAGGATCATTCGCCTTTTATATAAAGTTCATTCTTATACAAACCCAATCTCGAGATAAAAAAGACTTTCTGTTTGAGTCAAAGAAACAAAGGTTAGAGAAGCAAAACTGCAAGGCTCATAAGACCTCACATAAGATGATCGGTGGAGTGGGAGATCAAATAACACTACGGGATTTCATTACCTCAGAGGTCTGAGGCATCACATCCAGTATTGCCCATCCTAGTGTGGAAGCTCATAACTTCGAGCTCAAGCCAACCCTCATCTCTATGATGTAACAAGCACAATTTGGTGGTTCCCCAGTGGAGGATCCTAATCTACACCTCTTGGTCTTTTTAAGTGTGTGATACTTTGAAGCTCAATGGAGTTTCTACTAATGCCATTCACCTTCGGTTATTTCCTTTTTCATTCAAGGATAAGGTGTAGGCATGGCTTCATTCATTGCCTATCACAACCTACGATGAGCTCACTAGGGCCTTCCTTACCAAATTCTCCCCACCTAGTAAGACGGTGATCTTAAGCACTCAAATTACCACCTTTACTCAAAGTGAAGATGAGATATGCTATGAGGCTTAAGAGTTGTTCAAGGATTTTTGCAATTGTGCCCTCACCATTGACTCTGAAATTAGATGATAAGTGCAAACCTTCCACAATGGAGTCACTCAACACGCACGATCAACCATTAATGCGATGGTGGGTGGCACCTTAATGAACAAGACGGAGGAGAAAGCTTGTGACTTGATTAAGGAAATGGCACTCAATGACTATCAATGGTCCAATAAAAGAGGCAACCCAAACGGGCTAGAGGGTAACGAGTAGAGCTGAGAAACGAGCTGGGTTGGGTTTACCCATTTAATAAACGGATCAATTTCGTGTCAGCCTTGAAATTAGCTTAGATTTGCTCAAAATTAAAGAATAACAAGTTTTCAAACAAAATGGTCAAATCATGTCGGCTTCGTGTCGAAATCGTTCGGTTCGGATCGCGTTTGTGTTTCTTTAGTAACTTTAGGTCGGGTTCGTGTCGTGTTATCGTGTCGGATCAGACTTTCCCAGCTTTAGTAATGAGAATTTGATGCTCTTACCCTACGTTTTGCTAAAATAAATGTTATGACTCAAAGAATGAACCATTTGAATGTGAGTGTTATAAGTTCAAGTGCCCCTTCCCCTCTATGTGAAATTTGTGGTTTCGTTGACCATTTGCCTTTGAGTTGCCAACTAGGGAGTCCTTTTGTCCAAGATACTAGTGACCATGTCCATTATGTCGACAACTTCAACCTGAGACTGACCAATGACCTTTTTTCAATACCTTCCATCTAGATTGGAGAAATCACTCAAATTTTTTAGATAAGTCGAACCATCCTCCTGTGCCTCAAATGAATGCTAGACCACCTCCCGGGTTTCAAAGATCTCCTTTACCACAACAGGCTCCCCAAAAGTATAACTTAGAGGCTATGACAAAGAGTATGCTTACGGCGCAACAACAGCAACATGACTGTATTGAGTAATTAGCCTCTAATGTCGATGTGCTTACTACTCACAATAAGATATAGAAAGCTCAAATTGCCTAACAAGCTAGGTGATCATCTACACCCTCTAATAGACTTCCTAGTAAGCTCAAGCCTAACCCTAGGGAACAATATAATGCCATGATTTTAAGAGGGGATAAGCAACTTGAGGGGCCAAGGGGGTTATTAGTGATGTGAACTTGCGTGATGATGTTGTTGTTGAAAAGAGGTGTCTAGTCCCTCTTATGATGTGAATGATGATGTTGTGAAAAATGCTAATGATGTTCCTAAGAACCCTAAAAAAACTTTCCCAAAACCTTTTACTCTGCCATTGCCTTTTCCTCAAACAATGGCTAAGGGTAAGCTTGATTTGCAATTTTGGAAGTTTTTGGAGGCCTTAAGGAAACGCTACATTAATATTCCACTCACCAATGTCGTGTCTCAAATTCCTTCATATGCTAAGTTTTTGAAAGAGATTTCAATGAATATAATAAAGCTAGAAGGGCATAAGAGTGTGGCATTGACTGAACAATGTAGTGTCGCGATTCAAAACAAGCTAAGCATAAAGATCTCGGTAGCTTCTTCATCCCTTGCTTAACAGGGGATGTATGCATTGATCGTGATTTGTGTGACTTGGGCTCAAGTGTGCTTGATGCCCCTTTCTACATGTGAGAAGTTGGACTTAGGAGAAATTAGACGCACTACCATCACCTTACAATTGGCAAACCGTTATATGAAATACCTTGTAGGTGTTTTAGAAGATGCCTCCATTAAGTTAGGAGATTTGTATGTGCTAGTTAACTTTGTGATTGGTCTTTGAAGCTTTATGATGCTCCATAGGCTTACGGAACTGCTTACAAGACTCTTCTAGGCACTACTCTATATCAACTAGTGTTTGGGAAGTCTTGTCATTTACTGATTGAATTGGAACACCATGCATATTAGGTTATTCAAGCGCTCAATTTTGATCTTGACGCAGCGGGAGAGAGAAGAATGTTGCAAATAAGTGAGCTCAATGAGTTAAAGTTGGAGGCATATAAGGGCTCTAAGATTTGCAATGAAAGAACTAAGACAAGACATGACAAGCATTTCTTGAAAAACCGATTCGAAGAAGGTGACATGGTCTTCTTGTTGAATTCAAAGTTGAAATTATTTTCGGGCAAGCTAAGATCTCAATGGTCAGGACCATTTCAAGTCACCAAGGTCTTTCTTCATGGTGCGGTGGAGGTGTGGAGTGAGTCCAATGGTTTATTCAAGGTCAATGGACACCGGCTTAAGCCTTACTTTATGGGGGAATCCATTGATAAGTCAGTTGCTCATACTCACCGACCCCGTTCAAGAATAGAGAAGGAAGGTCGAACAAAAAAGGGGTTGAGACAGAGTCCCATGACCGATCTGTGATTTAAACCATGGTGCGTGGAAGAAAAAGTAAAAAAGTCAAGGGCCAAGGTTGACCATGGACAGTTTACAGTCTACTAAAAAAAAGGTGGACAGAGGGAACCAAGAGGGTTCGCAGTAGGGATTCGACCATGGTACGTGGTAAGCCCCAGTCCTCTGTGGTCAAGGGTTTTTTGACCTAAAAAAATTACCCCCTCTTTATTCTTCTTCTTTGTCTTTGTTCTCTCTCTAAACCTCTCTTTCTCACCCTAAAACATTCACTCTACCTTTAACCTCCATTTTTCACCATTTTCACTCCTTGTCTCGCCAAAGTCACTTCAAATTTCTTCTCTTTTTTCCCCAATTCATCTTCATTCATCCCTTTTCTTCTTAAATTTTCCCCCAAATTCACCCCTTTCATTAGCGCACTCACTCAAAAGTCGAATTTCCTTCTCATTTGAATTTTCACCTCTCTCTCTTCTCAAATTCTTCATCTTTCTTCCTAATCTTCTTCCCGTTTCCTTCCATTATCACTAGATTACCGACATTTCTCTATTTTCTTTTTCCTCTCTTACTCTTGCATTCTCCACTGTTAAGGATTCTTGAAACCTTTCCACATTACTCTCCACTTAGTTCCAATAGGGCCAAAGAAGAGGGCCAAGACCTCTTAAGGAGTGGGAGCATCAAGACAAGCACCGAAGAGATCACTACAGACATCCCGCACATCCACCAATGCTAGGACCCAAGGTAATACAACTCGCCCTCTTGGTTTAACTAATCTGGACCATATTACTAGATTTAATGCATTAAATAGTAGACTTTTGTAGCTACTAGAAACTCTGATGAGGTTGGGTTTGACAAATGATATTCATTGGTTGTTTGCTAAAATTGGGTCAACTTTTGGGGACTCAAGACCACCCTATAGGGACCTAACATTTGAATTTTTTAGCACTTTGCATGTTGAGGTCATAGTGGTCCAAGTTATCAAGAAGGTTATATTTCCTTCTACTTGAATAGGGAGTTTTATGAATTGAATTTAAGTGCCTTTAATGCCATCTTTGGTTTGCTACCTAGTTTGAACTTACTGTATCGTCGTGCCCCCCAAGAGTTTAACCCAAATTCTTTTCGGTATGAAATTGCGGGGGACCATCAGTATGATTCTAGACATTCTAAAAGCATAGTCATTGGAAACCCTAGTATTCGAGTGGCTCAGAGGTTGTTAGCTTGTGGTCTTTCTGCTGTGGATGTGCCCACATGTGGGAGTTGTATTTCATATCTAGCATGTTGGATGGCACCTGTATTGACCCTGGGTATTTCTTCGCTACCCAATTATAGAGTACAGCCAATATTATCGTTGGGAGGATTGTGATTAGGGCTCTTATTAACCCCATTGCGAGGTCGGTTAGCATTGACCCTAATCTCGATGATATAATTCCAGGTCCGAGTAGATGAAAATGGAAGCTTTTGAGCAAATGAAATTTTGTAAGGTGGAAGCTGGTGATGAAGAGGTGGTACAACCTGCACCCCCCTCCCCACCTACTCAGCATGGAGCCTCTAGTTCTTACCAATCGTCCTTCTCCCATGATCTTGATGATGTGCATGCTACCCTTAGGTCCATCCAAGAAAAGCAAGCGTCCCTATAAGCATATGTGCAAACTGAGAATGCCGCCCTCCATGACTTTGTTCAGGAAACGCATGATGACCTATGTGGGATGATTGCCTCTTAAAATCAATACTTCCAGGACTTTAGAGCTTATTTAGAGACTTAGTGAGGTTGGCATATCTCCCACGACTGACTCAACCCTCCATCTTCCCTTCCTTTCTAGTGCTTTTTGTTTCTTCCGCATCCCTACTACTCGTATTAAAGGCAATGCTTTGTCCAAGCATATGAGTGTTGGTGGTGAGAAATGAAATTCTTAAGTGGTCGGATCATTACATTGTTTACCTCATATCAGATAGTGAATGGGTAGTCTCATTCCAGTTATTCCTAAAAAGATCGATATCACAGTAATTAAGAACAATAAGGATGAGCTTATTCCCATAAGAATCCGGCCCTGATGGAGGGCATGCATTGACTATCAAAAATTGAATTCCACCATTAGAAAGGATCACTTCCCTCTACGCTTCCTAGGCCAAATGCTAGAAAGCTTAGCCGAGCCAGCTTTTTATTGCTTCCTTAACGGTTATGCCGACTATACCCCAGTCCCTATTGCCCTTGAAGACGAAGAAAAGACCACATTCACATGCCCATTTAGCACTTATGCCTTTAGGAAGATGTCATTTGGTCTATGCAATGCTCTGGCCACCTTTTAAAGGTGCATGATATCCATATTTTCTTATTTAGTTTAGTAATTTCTTGAAATTTTCATGGACGAATTCTCCATTTGTGGATACTTTTTTGATGATTGCTTGACTAATTTGGGAAAAATCTTAAGAAGATGTTAAGACAAACATTTGACTCTTAATTGGGAAAATGTCCCTTCAAGGTTAAAATGTGGACTGCTTGGGGTTACATCATTTTAAATAAGGGGATAGAGGTAGATAAGACCAAGGTGGATTTAATTGTAAACCTTCCACTCCCCACTTGTATGAAAGACATATGCTTTTTTCTTGGACCTGCCAGTTTTTATCAGAGATTTATTACGGACTTTAACTAGATTTCTAAGCCCTTGTCCTCGCTTCTAGCCAAGGATGTGCCATTCTACTTCTCCGAAGAGAGTGAAGTAGCATTTATAAAGCTTAAGGAGGCATTTGCCTCCGCCCCCATCTTGCATCCTTTCATTTGGGGAGAACAATTTGAATTTAAGTGTGATGCATTCAATTATGCAGTAGGGCTAGTTTTGGGTCACAGAATTGATAAGAGATCTCATGTAATTTACTATATGAGTCATACTTTGAATGAAGCATAAGTAACTACACCGTGACCGAGAAGGATTTTCTAATAGTTGTCTTTGGATTTGAAAAGTTTAGACCATATCTCATAGGGTCTCATTTAGTTGTTTTTTACTAATCATACTGCTTTGAAACACCTGATAAAAATGACGGAAAACCTAGACTCATTCGATGGATCATGCTACTTCAAGAGTTTGATTGTGAAATTAAAGATAGAAAGGGCTTCAAAACTTGGTAGCGGTCCATCTTTCTAGGATTTTGATTGATGATGCATTTGAGACCCCTATTTTATAGTGTTTTACGGGTGCACAACATTTTTGGGCTCAATTGGAGCCATGATATGCTTATATTGGAAATCACTTGGCTATGGGAGAAATGCCTCAGGAATAGACTAAAAATGATAGGACATGCTTCATTGCATTGGTTAGGATTTTCATATGGAATGATCCCTTATTGTTTAGTATTTCCAAAGACCAAATCACTAGGATATGTGTGCCTACTGACCAATTTCTTAGTGTCTTATCCTTTTATCATGACCGTGCATATGGGGGACACTTTAATGGAAGGAAAACCACCATGAAAATTCTCCAATGTAGTTTCTATTGGTCAACCCTGTTTAAGGATGCCCATGAATGTTGTAAACATTGCATGCGTTATCAATAATTAGGCAAACTTAGTATTAAGAACATGATGCCCTTTACTGCCATTATTATGTTTGATATATTTGATGTGTAAGGGATTGATTTTATGTGGTCATTTTTCAATTTGTTTGGAAACGAGTATATTCTTGTATGTGGTGATTATCTATCCAAATGGGTTGAGGCAACCCCATAAGGACAAATGAGACTAAAGTGGTCATTAGATTATTACGGGAGAACATCTTTGCCTATTATAGGATGCCTCGTGTTATCATAAGTGACCAAGGGATTCATTTTACAATAGGTCCTTTGATGCCTTGTTAAGAAAGTACTCTCCTACACATGCTGCCTTATAGAGTGGTCTATGGTCGCCCTTGCCATTTACCTGTTGAGCTTGAGCATCGAGCTTAGTAGGTAACTAGGATCCTCAATTATAATATGAACATCACCGATGAAGAGAGGAGGTTGAGTTTGAATGAACTAGAGGAGATAAGAAGGGAGGCATATGAGAACACTATGTTGAGTAAGGAGAGAGCCAAAATTTTCCATGATAAACGCATCAATAAAAAGGAGTTCTCTCCAAGATAAAAATTCTTCTATATGACTCTAGAATTCACCTATTTTTTAGAAAGCTTAGGTCTGGGTGGACCTATCCTTTTGTTGTGGTGAAGGCGTTTCCCTATGGAGTCATCAAGATAAAGGAACCCACTAAAGACCGCACATTTAAGGTCAACAGATATAGATTGAAGCGCTTCTTAGAAATGAATAGTGAAGAGGACATGGAGTGTCTCTTGCTTTACGAACCTCCTCGACTTGAGTAGTCAAGGTCCCATTTTCATTTATACTTGTGTATAATTGTGAATATATGTGAGTTGTGTATATATAAAAAACGCAAAAAATAAGAAAGTGAAAAATTTTTAAAATGAGAAAGGAAAAAAAGAGAATAAGTGTAGAGTAGAATAAAATGTGGAAAACAAAAGAGTGGGAAGAAAACAGAGGGAAAAAAACAAGGGAAAAAAAGAGTTGCCATGATGAAAAAGTAGAATAGAAAAATTGCACTAGGAGCCCCTGCCAAGTGGAACTCTCGTGCCATATCAAGCAAAGAAAAACAAAGAAATATTGATTCGGCACAATGGGTCCATGCCATACAGCAGGACCATGCCAAATTAGTTTCCCAGCAGTGATAAACATAGAAATATAGCCCACTATGTAGGCCGGTGCCACCTCATGCCGGCTACAACCCCCTAATTTTTCTCCTTCTTTCTCCATTTTCATTTAATCCTCCTCCTCCTGTCTCTCTCTATGTGAAATAACCTATCACATCTCTCTAATTTCTCACTCATTCCTCACTCGAATCCCACCATGTTCTCTCAATTTCTGACAAAAAATTTTCAATTCCAATCATAAACAACCATTCCCCCACAAGAATTTCACACCAAACTCATCCATTTCTTCCATCGCATTCACCCACTTTCTCTCTCTAAAATCCTAACCACCATTGTTGAGGTTAAAGGTGGTAGAGAACGAAAGCTTGTTTCCTGCACCGATATTAACAAAAAACCAAATTTAAAAAGGCAATTTGGAGTGCAAGGAGCATAATTCATCCTCCTTCCAAAGAAGTCAAGAAGGGCTTCTTCTTCCAAACCAACTACAAAAAGGTCAATTCAATGTCATCCTTTTGGTTCTATCTCCAATCGAGGTTTACAATTTTTTAATAAGGAACAAAGAGTTCCATATGAGCAATTGAGTTCCAGGATGACTACTGCACAAAATTTTGGCATGTGGATACATTAAAGACTTTGGCAATATTAGAAGATGTGGGTACTCTACTTGGTAATATTGGTGGCTTAATTATACAAACATAAAGTATGTGTCATATGTAGGCTAGTGTTCGAATTTTTAAGTGCCCTTCATGTTAATTGGGTCAGGTATTATCTTAATAAAGTGGGTTGATTACATTTCACATGTTTAATGTTGATCACAAAATGAGTTTGTGAGGTTTTGATGAACATCTTCACCTCCAAGTTCATGCCAATGGCTGTAGGGATGTTCCCACTACTTAAAAACCTGACTTCTCTTAGTTAAGCATCACTTGCTCCAAACATAAGATTTATATTGACAAGTGGGATAGACCTCAGGTATTTGACTCTAAGAAGGCAAAGGTTGCCGACATATGTAATATCAACATTTGCTACTTATTATAACATTTAATGGCAAATATTTTCACAAAATCCTTTTTTGTGGGTCTCTTGGAATCAGCCTCTCTACGGGCAGTAATGCCAATAGAGGTAAGGTTACCTACAGCTGGATCTCCCCAGACCCAGCGAAAGCGGGACCCACACTGGGAGGTGGTGGTGGTGGTGTTGTTGTATAACGTTTAATGGCAAACATTATCTTTAGGCATCATGATAGCCGAAACATGTGTAGAAAAGCAGAGTTGTTTACTGTTTGGTATGCCTTGAATAGGAAACATGTGAGCACAGGTTCCTTCATCATTCGCCATCTTATGAAGGTGGCCAAAATGAATCACCAAAATGTCATTGGCGTTAGGGGCACTATCACCATCATAGCCCAAGCATTGAATAATGGTGGGAAGCTGGGGTCTCTTAAGCCCCATTTCTTAGGATGGAGTCTTGATCTCACCATCTTAGGCCACATGAGGATATTAATACTAAGTGTGGCTCTTACAAATACCCCCACCACAACCAAATACTCTTCACTTTCCCCAATGTGGGGTACACAACAATAGCCAATAAGAGTAATTGGTCTTGTGATGGGATGGTGTCCTATGAAGAGGCGATGAGTCAAGATAGTGATGAGGGGCTTGATAATGATGAGAGCGAAGGCGAAGAAGGGAAGCATGAAGGGCATGAAGGTAATTAGGGGAATAAGACACAAGTCGGGGATCAGCCAACACAACAACCCCAATTCCAACAACCACCTCCATTTAGGATGGTCAACTCCTCTTCCTTGGCTCCTGCATCCTTTGATAGTGCATTTCTACAATCTTTCTCCGACCTCCAAGTAAAGGTGGCTAGCCTAAAAGAGTGGTATGTTACGATGAGGCGTGATATTCAGCATATGGCCGGGCATATGGATTCTATTGAGGAGGTCGTCACACATTTTAGAGGTTTTGTTGATCAACAAGAGGAGAGAGAGTAGAGGAGAATGAGGCGAGAAGATGAAGGAGCCACAAGAAAAGCCCAAGAATTGGAGGAGTTGAGGAGAATAAATGAGCCCATTTGGTGACAAACAGAAGCCATTTGGCAATTAGAAAAGCGGCATCATGCTTTCATGGGCGATCATAGGAGTTTATCCTCATTCTTCATTTTTCCTCCACACTTTTAGCTACCACTCCAGCTCGATAGGGCCCAACAATCGTGAGTTACATCTCCCACCCCTCCCTTACTCTTCATAGCATATTAATAAATTTGGGGGGGGGGAATTGCATGTGAATATTTGCATGGGGATATCTCATGCAGGGCATATGGTTTTCTTATGTGCATCTCCTTTCCCCCACCCCTTGCTCCCCCATGTTGTGATATTGAGTTGATGATGAGGCCATTTGAGGTGAACTTTGGTTGTGATTTCCCATGTTCTTAAGGAATTGGTGTAGTGTGATTGTGAGTTTGATTTTCATGAGTTATGGGATTTAAGTGCATCATTAATGGGCTCTTAGGTGCAAAGCCAATGTACATAGTTGCATTTAGGTTAGTTGTTGCATTTGCATTGTAAATAGTCATCCATGCTTGGCGATCTCATGTCCTTCTTCTTTTTAAGGTATTTTTCTTTCCCTTTTCCTTTTCTTTTCTTTTGCTCTTTAGGACTCCCACTCCCATAATGAAGACATTGTAAATTTTAAGTGTGGGGGTAAGGAGGTTGTTCCTCTTAAATTTTTGAAAAATAAAAAAAGAGAGAAAAAAAACATTTCAAAAATTTGAATTTTCCTATTTTCCTTGTAAATAGTGAGTTTTCGGGGGGAAAATGTGCAACTTTGGTCAATAATGATCCCTTTTGACTTGGATTCAAATGGCACGTAATTAGGGTGGATTTGACAAATATTAGGTCCAAATTTGTGATAACTCGTGTTTTTTCGACCGAATAGATGAGAGTAACATGGCAAGTGAACCCGTGAGGTTTTGAGCCTAATTGGGTCACTTCATTACTTGTGGTTGTATACTTTCTTTCATGAAAGGCTCATTCAAAATTGCTACTCTAAACAATTTGCCCTAATCTTTTTGAAACTGCACAGTGTATTTACATGGATGATGAAAGGAAAGAGGCATTCTCTGTGCAAGTATGAAGCTACATTTGCCAAAAAGTCTTACTATTTGCATAATTGTATCCCTTGTTAATCCTTTGAGCTATAATTGTCACCATTTTTTTGTGAGCCACTCTTTCAAACCTAGGCCTAAAATAATGTTCTTACCTAAGACCAAGGAGTATCACTTTGAAAGGGGGTTAAGGGATTATGTGGGGGAGAGCACTTCTTGGGGTGTGATATAAATAAAGAAAAGAACAATGTTTGAAGGTTTACTTGAGTTGTTTGCAACTTGAGAAGGAGTTAATTGAGTGCAAAATATCCATGTCAAGTGTTTTAGGTTCAAAAAAATAAGTAAAAATGAGAAGCGAAAATAAATAAAAAAAGCAAAAAAAGCAAAAAGAAAAAAGTTGGAATAGAAGTCTCTCTACCGGCAAGGATGTCTGTAGAGATAAGATTGCTTACATCTGGATCTCCCCAGACCCTGCAAAAGCAAGACACATGCTGGGAGGTGTTGTTGTTTTTCTATTGTCTGGAAGTTTCATTTTGCGTCTAGCTCACTCAAGTCACCACTTCATATTTTGGGAGGGTTTGCTACATTGTGTATTAAATAAGGGATGCTGATTAATGGTGGGAGGTGAAGTAGCTTTTTAGTTTTGGCTAATTAGCTTCTCATTTCCCAAAGCATTAGTCCATTTCCCAACCCTTGACCCAAGCCTCGTTATACACCACAAAAGTCTTCTTAATTATTAACTTACATGTGCATTTTAGTGGTGGAGAATGAGAACTAGGTCAAACATATGGAAGAATGCATCTTTTGGATCGAGCATAAGTCGAACCATATCATTTTTTCAAACACTTGAAAAGAGAGCATCACATAACCTAAAGTAAACTAACCATTGCTTGCTCATCATTGAAAAAGGTTAGTATGATTGCATGATTGTCATTTAAGAGGACCAAGGATCTCGATTGTGTACCATATGCATGTGTTATGGTCTTTTTGTGATTAGGGTGAGTTGTTGATTTGAGGAGTGTTACCTCATGGATGTTGCTTTGGAAAAATTTATGAAAAAACCAAAAAGATTTTCTATTTTTCTAAAACCAAAAAGATTTTCTATTTTTCTTTCTCTTTTCTATTTCTTCTTGAAAGAATTTATGGGTATATCTTCCATAAACCCTAATGAGACCACACTCATCTAGTTGGAGGGTCAAGGGATTTAAAGGGCTTGTTGCATATGCTAAATGCAATTGTTGCGCCTGCAGAAAGGTGTTTTTCCTCATGTTTTGCTTGAGGATAAGTAAAATATAAGTGTGGGGGCCTTTGTTCGATTTCCAACAGACAAAGTTTTGACATCCCTCGAGCTTGATTTTAGCTCATAAATAACTATTAATGTGGTGATTTATTAGTATTTTATGTCTTGTAGGATTAGATGTGAAGAAGTCCCAAATTTGAGCAATTTCCAGCCCATTTAGAATCCTAAAGGAGGAGAACATGCCGAAAAGTAACTTAGGCGTATCGAGGAAGTCTAGACCGTGCCAAACCCAGAAAACAGCAAAAAAGGAGGAAGTTAGAGAACTGGCACGGGCTACCCATGCCACCCTTGTTTTCAAGAAGCTATAGAGGACATGAGCAAGCAGGAGGAGAATTTGGCACTCGTAGGTCGTGCCACATGGCACTCCCATGCCAAAGTATGGACCCCCTTTGTACTTAAATGCTATTAGCCTAATGGAAAGGGGGAGATCTTTTTTTTTGGGGTTTTATCTTTTGAATAGCAGCTTTTCTCTCTCTAGTGAGCTATTATAGACTCTTCATCTCCATTACTGAGTTACTCTTTGATTCAATTCTAGTATTTTCTTGATACTCTTCTCTCATTAGCATCTAAATTCACTCTCTCTCCTAAATTCTTCATAGTTCCCTGTTTTTAGGCATTCGATCTCACCCCCAAACCATGGGTTTGATTAATTAGGGGCTATGGGGAGATTATTGGATCAATCCCAATGGATTTAGAACCTCAGTCTACTCCTCAAAACTTAATGATCATTTCTTTTAAATTCCCCTTTTCAATCCTTTTCTTCATTGTTTCAATTATGAGTTTGGCATTCGAGGTTCAAGGATCATCAATGGAAGTTGAAATTGGGCTTCATTACTGTTTTATAGTGATTCATTGTTGAAAGGAAGAACATTGATCATGAAAATCCATCATCAAGTGAAATTGATTTGTGGGTAACTTCCTCTCTCCTGACTTTTATTGCCTATTGTTATATTAATTAGTAGTTAACTTTAGAATAGTTTTTCTTTTTGGGTGATCCTTGAGGAAATGTTGAAAAATGCTGGTGGTCATGTCATGTCACAAGTCATGTCATGTCACGGGCTGGGTCAAGTTGAGCCCCATTGATCCCTGTTTGATTTGCTAAGTATCAAATGCTTGTTACCTTGTTTCATGATAGATGTGTTAGTTTAGATTCACTTATTTGTGTTAAATTTGAGCTTTCATTTGTAGTATAGTTAGTCTATATTTGTGTTTTAAAGTAATTTAGTTAGCTAATCATACTAAAACCTTTTTCATAAGTTAGGCAAAAACTAGGTTAATCTACCATCATCTCATAGAGCAACGCTCCTTTTTTTCTCACCGCAAAAGATATTGAACACAATGTCAGCAGGTTCAATATGTGGGGTCTTCCTTTACGTAGAGCATTAAGCAAGCAAGTACTAAAGCGTTTTCAAAGCTTGACAGAGTTTTAATGAATGGGGAAGCTCTTTCTTATTTCCTACCTATCTATTACAAGGTACTAACTAGTGATATTTCTGGTCATTATCAACTCTTATTGCATCCGAAACAACCGCAAAATAAGAGGATGTCTCACTTTAAATTTTTCAATATGCTGGCTTATTTTGGGGGGTTTCTCCATTAGGTAGCTAAGGCTTGTGGCCTACACAAGAGAAAATTACAGTAATAAGTTGTAAAACCTTATTCAATAGGTTGGTCTCTAGGTTAAAGGCTTTAAAGCCTCATCTCACGACACTAAATAATGATAACTTTAGCCATATACATTAATAGGTTCTAGAGGCTGAACAAAAATTAAATTTGATTTAGTAGAAAATTCATGATAATCCTTTGGTTGCAAATGTATATGAGCAGGAGAAAATTTCTATGAACGAAAATATTTTTACTACAAGACTGTAAAGATCTTTTTATAACAAAAGCTAAAGAGAGTTGGCTATAGAAGGGGGATCATAATTCAACCTTCTTTTATGCTAGTTTGACTCATGAACACTACAACTCTATTAACGCTACACATATTTAGACAGACCTAGTTTGCGATCAAGAAGCTATTGGGTCAATTTGATTGATCATTTCTCTAAATTTTTGGCAGCTAAGATTGATAGATGTAGCCCCCCCTTTTGAGATGATTTTGCAAGGTCATTGTCTTACCACTCAGCGACAGCAAGCTATGATGCCATTTTTTTATTGAGGCTGCTATTAAAGGGATAATATTCAGTATTAGTAATAACAAAAGCCTCGGACCTGATGGTTATGGAAATTTCTTTTTTAAGAAAACCTGGAGTTTCGTAGGTCAAGATGTGAGTGCAGCAATGAATAACCAAACTTAGGAAAGCTCTTAGCTCATGTTAGTGCTAGTTCTTTGCCCATGATTCGTATGATAAGCAACCCTATTTGTTCTACTATTTTCAGACTGATAGCTTGTGGTAATGCAATATATAAGCACATTGCTAAGCTTATTTGTGAAAGGATAAATCTTTTGTCCTGCCCTAGTTAATGATGGATTGTAGAGAGCTTTTGTTGAGGGGACATCTGTCGTACCTAATGTTCTAATTTTGTGATATCTTAGTTAAGTTTTATCGTACGAGAAAGGTCTCTTCTAGATGTTTTATGATATCGGACCTTGAGAAAGCTTATGATACTACTAAACAAGAGTGTTTAGAGAAGCTGTTAGTATGTTATGGGTTTCCTCACAAATTGTAGATGCATAAAAATGGCATCTCGATTTTTATAAAATGCCCAATGATGAAATTTGTACCCCAATCTGTGTAGTTAGGGGCCCAGCACATTAATCCTTAATTCGAATCCAAAAAGGAAAAAAATAAGGAAAAAAGAAGCAAAAAGGGGGAGAAGGGATAGGCCGACCCAATGGACTGAATCAGCTGGTAACCCGGCTAGGTGCTCTGGCCAAGAACCCCACTAGGTTCTTCAGTCCCCTTCTCAGACATGTTTCAGTAGGCACTGTTTTATTTGGATTGGTTTGTTCATTTGAATTAAGCCCATTAGGAATGGAATCAGATTTCCTTTTTCTAATCAGCTCATGTCACCCTCTAAGCACTATAAATGTGGGTTATCCTAAAGTTTAGACACAAAGAAAATTGATAAAAGAATGCCTCGAAAATTGGAGTGAAAGAGAATGAAAAATATTAAGAGAAACACATCATATGCTGAGACCATTGAGAGGCAATGAAGGTGAGAAATTGGTCATTTACGAAAGAGGCATCAATCTGTTGGATTCGCTAATATATTAGGTGGGTCATCCTGAGGGCATGATTTTAACCATGATTCCTTCTTTCCATTGCTTTATTCAGCCTTGGGTGATTAAAGATGTAATTTTTAATTAGCTTATACCCATCCCCCTGTAATTATTTTCTTTGAATTCCTTTTAACTGACATTGTACCATCGCCCCTAATCTGGATGACAAGTAGTGAGCTGATGTAATCCATCATGTCATGACCATCGCCCCGAATCTGGACCCTCAGTTCAAGCCTATGGAGTCAAACGGTCCCCACTTCAAGACTGTCGGGGGGCCTTACAAAAACCTTTTTAAACAAACCTCTTTGTTTGGTTTATGATTCACTTTAGAAAGTATATTCGGTTTGTAAGTTTTTCTAAAAACGCAATGACAACTCTATTAATTGAATTTACTTTATTTAATTTTATTTTCATTAGATCTTTTTGGATTCGGGCAGAATGGGTTCGATCTCTTGACAGTAACACCATCTTGACTAGGAAATGGGCCCATTTCTAGTTTAGGAACATCAGGGCTACTGCCCAATTTGTTGGACCAAATAGGCATTAGTGCCTGGAACCAGGCAGAAAATTGGAGCTAGCTCTAGCGCAAGAACCTAGCGGGGTTTCTAGATCAAGGTTACAGCCCAGCTCTCTGGGCTGAGCTTCAGCTTTGCTATAAGTTGGCTTGTTTTATTGAAAATAAAAAAAGAATAAGCAAAATAAAACCCAACGGCAAATAGGTCAAACCATTCCTGGAAGACCGCATCCGATTTCCGGGTCGTGGTCCTTAACACAAATTTATTAGCCTAACAATGACATGGGTTACAACGAGAGCTGGATAATAGGTCGTGTCGGGTCCGATTCGTGTTCGTGTCGAACTTAAACGGGTTGAGACTTCCTCAACCTGAACCTAACCCGTTTATTAAACGGGTTGAAAAATCTTGACCTGTACCCATTTAATTTTTAAACGGGTTGACCCGCTGAACCCGTTTAAGATGAATAGGTCAAGTTCAGTCACTTAATTGACTATTTACGCATTTAATATTTTCAACTAATACGTAATTACAGTGTTAAAAATTAAGTTTACATATCACATTAGATAATTACTCTTTGATATTCCCCACATTCATCATGATTCATAATTTCTAAAAATTTTTATATTCTTAATTATCTAATAAAAAGTAAATGGATAAATAAAAAACGAAAAAATGAGTTGACTTATTTAACTCATTTAATTATACGGGTTAAATAGGTACTTTTTCGTGTCAAGAATCTCGATCTAAATCTAGCCCATTTAATTAAACGGGTTGAACGTGTCAACCCATTTAATCAAACGGGTCGAAAATTTATATCTAAACCCACTTAACTTCGTGTCGGATTTGGGTCAGTAATCGTGTCGGATCAGCTTTTCCCAGCTCTAGTTACAACTACAAAGTCCTTTGTGAAGTTCCATGAGGGGATGTTTGGCTACTTTGGCAGCACCAGGGGCTTAACGTAAGGTGATCCAACGTTACCATTGCTCTTTGCGCTCATCATGGAGTATTCATCTAGAACTCTTAAAAGGTACTGTTTAGCAAGAGGATTTTCAATTCCATCCAGGCTGTAAGGGTATTCAACTATGTCTTTGAGTTTTGCTGATGATTTATTGCTCTTTACTAGAGCTGATACAGCTAGCATAAGATAATTAATGGTAGTTATTTTAGCCCAAAATAGAGTGCTTACCTAGCTGAGAGAGTGGTGAACCCTACAAAGAAGGGTTGCCTGCTATGAAGTTGTGCAAAGAACTCAGTAAAGAGGAGGGTGATATTTCCCCTTTCAAGAGCCTTCAACGCTCAAGTAAAAAAGAGAATTAAGAACAGAAATGCCTAAGCAAATACAATAAAAAAATTTGCTAGTAGAATTGCGCTATACCCTTGGTAAGGATCCTAGTGTTGCTTATGTAGAGGTTCCAATGAAATCTATTAGAGATTTTGTACTAGAATTCTAGTTCTAGTTGAATTATATTTCCTTTCTTTATACTTTATCTGCGAGATTTTTGCATCTTTCCATGAGATTCAACCGAGATTATAATCTTATCCCCTTTTCCCTATGCATGCTAGGTGAAAATGGTCTTGCGGGATATTGGGCCAAGTTTCACTTAGCCTCCCCTCGGAGCAGCATTCAAGGCATAAAGGCGAGAGCTTCTTAAACAATTCAGGTTTCTCTAATCAAGCTTCACCTGTGGGTCAAAGTCTTGGGCCTAGTTTGCTTGATTCTATCTGCATCATTTGCCTCTTGAGGTTCAGTTGATTAATAAATCAGGTTGACTTCAACCTAGATGGCTTCACATAGCCTACATACCTCTTTAGAAGTATGCCCACTTCTGGAGTTCCCTCAAATGCTCTGCATCTCAATGTTGGTTTTAGTTCCCCTTACAAACGTTAGCTTCTTACTAAAGAGTCGTCCAAAACTATCTCCTCATGGACTGTATAATTTAGATTTTGAGAAGACTCCTGCACATTCTGATAATAGGAGACTTGTGAACTTTGACCCCACTATGTTACCTAGACCGTTCATTCAAGATGACACAATTTCTAAGCAAATGACCTATGTGCTGGCTAGTGTTAAGCATGTCCATCTATTTCCTTATTAGGCCCAACAATTTGACAAGTTGAAACGGGACCCTTACTTATACTGCATTGATGTTATGGATGTACTCTATTTGGCATCAACTTTCATGCTCAATGTCTTCATTTTATAGAGAGTTGTGCTTGTCGGTTTGATAAGCTACTTCGTGCGCTAATGGGTTTTAATTTAAGTAGCACTTTTCAGCTTGATATGGAGTAGCTGATGCTCCATAGACCTCTAACTGAACATATTTCAAGAAGCTATAACTTAGGTGTAATTCTGCACCTAACCTGATATACTCGTTCCTCTCTATTTTTATTTTCAATTTGTTTTCTTTTGTATATATTTTTGTGGCTTTATTTTATTTTTATTTTCTTTTAAACTTTAATTTAGAATCTTATCTTTTTCTTTAGTTTTAAGTTTTCTTTTTCATTTTGTATATTTATTTTTCTTTAGTGTTAGTTTTGTGTTTTATGTTTCCTTTCACGCCCAATGAGGACATTGTGAGATTTAGGTGTGGGGGTGAAAAAACTACGTTTCAAAAAAAAAAAAAAAAGAGGAGAATTTGAAAAAAAATTGAAAATTTGAAAATCCAACAAGATTTTTGTTTTGGGAAATTTATATGCTATTTCTGATTGGCTATGTTCTTTTGTACATTAATGTTAGATTGTATATAAATGTGGTGTGCACTGATAGAACTTAGTCGTAAAGTGTGATGTTTCTATACAATCCTAACCCCCGACATTATTCTAAGCAATCTTGACTTTGGTAGATGAACCTGTGAGATTTTGAGCCTTCAAGACTAATTCATCATTTTTAGTCTCCCATTTTTCTTTCATGTATGTCTCTTCCATGATTACATCTCTAGAACTTGCTTTGATTCTCTTTGAAATCACATTTAGCATATGCATTATGATACTATAATAGAGACATTCTTTGTTTATGTAAGCTACATAGCCAGATTGCCACCCGAATTTGAATATGTTTTTACCCTTTGTTAACCTCTTTGAGCGTTATCTTTTTGTTGCGAACCCTTCATTTTAACCCTTGGCCTAAACACATTTCCTACCCTTAAGCCAAAGCTAATGAGACAACACTTCACTATTTTATGGGTAATTTTTGGATAATTTATGTATTTGGTGGTTGGTTTTAGTTATCTATGGGGATGTATCATGTGTTCATTTGGAAATTGAGTTGTATTGTTTTTGTATAATTCATTCATTTTCTTCTGGGAAAAAAAAGAAAAAAAGGGGAAAAAAAAGCAAGAAAGATGAAAAAAAGGGGAAAATTTTCAAATGGAAATATGATGAAAAAAAAAGTTGAGGAATCTCTCAAAAATCCCCCCCAAAAAAAAAGAGAGTTGTGAATAAGAGTGTTTGACATGAATGTTGTCATCATGTATACTCAGTTCCCATGATCAATTTTAATGGGGTGTGTCCTTATTTTGTATTTTGAGAGTGTGTGCTCATTGTAATTGGTGTAAGTGCAGCTGCTCATAACTTTGGCTTTTAGCGCCTCATTTTTCAAATCATTTGTCCCTTTCTTACCTTTAACCTTTAGCCCCATTACAACCCTTCAAAAGTCCTCTTGATTGTTGTTACGCATATTACATTTTAGTGGTGGGGAATTGAGAATCTTATCAAGTGTATGATAGTTTGTTTGATTGGAAGATGATCGAGTAACCCCTGTTATATTTTAAACACATGAGCGGAAGCATTTCACATTTTCCTAAAGTGAGGTTCTACCAATCATGCTTGTATATAATTTTCAAGTGGGTGAAGGATTGTGTATAGATGTCATCAATGAGGATGAAGGTTTCTTGATGCGTACATTGCATTCATATGCGATCTAATTCTTTGATTACTTGAGGATATGGTTGATTAGGATGTGTATATATCTTTTCTCAATTTTGTACATATTAATTTTTTTAAAAAAAATCAAAAAGATTTCAATTTTCTAGTTTTGTTTTCTTTTATAGATTTTGTGAATACTTCTTCTGCAAATCCTCACGAGACTTTCCTCGTCCACTAAGGGTAACTTAGGAATTTAAAGGGCTTAATGCACATGCTAAGTGCAACCGTGAGTCCTACGAAAGTGAGTTAGAATTTTATTTATTTTTCTAAGATTTTTAATTTTTATTTTACTCAAAGACAATCAAAACTTAGGTGTGGGACTAAAATTCCTAACCGAATTTTTTCTATATAATTGAAGACGTCTCATTGACAACAAGGATCTATTTCCTTGAGATCTCCTGCCTCCACTTATCGATAATTTATTTACCTACTTGTTGGCCTAGCTTATCATCTTCTCACCATTTTCCCATACAGTTAATAGTGGGTTTATCCGATTTCGAGACATTATTTGATTAGACATTGAGTGTCCTTAGGGTTTTTTCCTACCAAAAACAAGAGATTCATTACCCTAATTTTGGCAATAGATATCAATTTACACTATCAAAATTAGACATCAGATTTTGAAGCATTGAAGTTTTATGTTTTAATTCGGGTTTCTTGGGTTTTTTTGCCATTTCTCTTCTAGAAGTTTCCTAAGTTCCTTTGAATTCTAGCTTCAAAATGCTGAACCTTTGGGACTGGAGATCCACTTCGATATCTTCGAGTCTCTTATCATTTCTTCTGTACCCAATGAGGTATGGTTGGTAGGGACCTCTCTTTGGGATGACATTCTTAAAACATTAGATGAAGACTATGTTGTTCTTTTCTACAAGCATACGGTTTAAGTCATAATACTTAAGAGATAGTCCCTATAGACACAGTCGAAATTAGGTCACAAGATCTCATCTTGAGTTTTAAACAACAATCCTTGTAAACCCCTTGGACACATTGACCCAATACGGCCAAGAAAGTTAGCATTAAAACCTACAACAATGATCTCACAAATTTTTTATTTTTAAAATTTTGATTCAATTGAGAACGAGAATCATTAAATATTAATAAATAACTCTAAAAAGGTTTACGCTCAAGTTAAAGAGAAATTGAAAATTGACATTCTTGAAACTCCTTTGTTGGTCTTTTTCTTTTGCTTATTTTTTGGGTTTTTTAAACACAAAAACTGAAAAGACAGAAAAAATGAAAAACAAAAACCTAAAATAAAAATAAATAGCAAATTTAACCAAACTGCAAGCTCAACATTGTATACACTCAAAATTCAGCAAAATCAAGCATAACATGCACAGATTTTTTTTTTTCTCATTTTCTTTCAGACCGAACATAATGCAGAAATGTAAAAATAGAAAATTGCAAAAAATTTATTTAAAGAAGGCACAAAAAAATGTTCAGACAATTGCAAAAAATTCTAGAAATTCTAGAAAATTCCACAAAAGTTTTCCTAAACTATAAATAGCCAGGAAATGTACTAAAAATATTAGAAAAGCAAAATAAACCCTAAATAAGCACGGAAAAATCAGGACCTAAAAACTACACAAAACATGCGTGGCTGAGTTTCAATTCTAATCTAATTTTACTGTTCACAGTTTTGACTTTTTTTTTATTTTTTCACTTTGATAGAAGGCTGACTAACAAGAACAAAATAAATACTAAATAAAATTTTAAAAAATAGAAACTAAAAATAGAAAGTTAAGACACCAGATTTTTCACTCTTTCGTTTTTCTTAAGAGTAACAAAGACTAAAATCTACTCTAACACAAAATCAAAATTAACAAAATCACCAAATTAACAAAATTAAGACTCAATTTGCAACCTAATTTCATAGTTATCATTCACAGCAGCTCCGCAAAAAACTTCCTGTGATTTTCCACAAGTACACATCTTACGCCGTAATACTTGAGGGCCAGTCCACATGGATGGGATCAAAATTAAGTCACAACACAATAAACTAAGAATCTAACATACTAAGAAAAGTAACTAACCTAAAGTATACATTTAATGAAGCAATTAAGTACCGACTCTTAATCGCATTAAGGGCATGTTCTTTTCGTTGGGAAATATGGATTAATAAATGGGTAAATTTGGTTGAGATTTGTAAAAATGGATTAAAGTAGGTTTAAGTTAGTTGAAATTTTTTTTTTGTATGATCGGTATAAGTTGGTTAAAATAGTGGGAAATGAATTGAAATGGATTGAGGTTAATTGAAGTTAGTTGAGGTGGGTAAATTTGGATTTACCAACAAAAGGAACAGGGCCTAACATGGAATACTAATGGAACTTTCACATGCCAAAATATATAGTCCAATTCCAAAACATTAAACGCTACAGTAACCCAAACTTCTTGTAACCTCATGTAAAAGATCAAGGTGGCCATAAGAAAACAACATTATACGCCTACTTTTACCTAACTCCTACAAAAAATTAACGTATAAGCAAATAAAACAAATAGATTCCTAGCAAAGGGGATAAAAGCGAAAGAGATGCAAACCAATTACCCAGACTAAGGAATAACCAAGCAATAATTCATCACAACCAGTCATGGGTTGGGTTACTACTGAGTCAGACAAGAACACGAAACATAAAGGAAATAGCGAGGCAAAACAAGAATAGAAAACAGAGCAAAACAGACCATAATAACAGAGTCTCAAAATGACACCAAAAGGGGAACCCATATCAGAAAATTCAATCCGAAAGCTTGTAATTTCAACATCAACATCCAAACTTCCACTTGAAATTCGAAATCCAGAGTCTACAACAACAACAACAACAACTCCCGGTGTGGGTCCCGCTTTCGCGGGGTCTGGGAAAATCCAGCTGTAGGCAACCTTACCCCTACCGGTATTTCTACCCATAGAGAGATCGATTCCTTAAGACCCACAAAACAATTTTTGAAAAAAGTTAATAGAGAAAACGAATGCAAACCAAAACCAAGGAGGAGAAAATGTACTGGAGAGCGAAATAACCAAGGAGTATAGACATACCTCAACCGACCAAGGGCGCTAGATGTCGTCACTAGATGCTGTCACATCCCAGAAAAGCACGACCTGCAGACAAGCACACCAAAACCAAAACCCGCCCCCACCCCACCGAAGCTACTACCATCTACGCGTCCGGCCCCCTACAATCAGAGACCCTAATCCTATCCCGCCACAACCTCCTATCCTGAGCCATGTCCTCCGTCAGGCCGGCAACTCTCAAGTCCTCTCTAACCACTTCCTCTAGGCTTTTCTTCGGTCTACCCCTTCCTCTCTTTCCACCGAGGGGGACGATCAATTCGCACCTCTGCACCGGGGCGGCCAAACTTCTCCTCTTTACGTGGCCAAATCATCTGAGCCTAGATTCCCTCATCTTCTCCTCTATGGGGCCACTTCAGCTAAGCTCCTGATTACTCCATTCCTAATTCTGTCCAATCTCATAAAACCACACATCCACCTGATCATTCTCATCTCGACTACCATCAACCTTTGGGCCTGCGTCTTCTTTAGAGGCCAACACTCCGATCCATAGAAGACAGCCGGTCTAACTACCATCCGATAGACTTTGCCTTTCGATCCTAGGGGTACTCGCCTGTCACACAATACCCCTGATGCTGACTTCCACTTTTGCCAACCCACTCTTATCCGCTGGCTAATATCCTCATCAATGTCCCCATTTTGCTGGATGATCGAGCCCAGATACTTAAATTTAGCGACTTTTGGTATCACCCTCCCATCCAGTGTGATTTCTCCCCCTTCTGCTATCCTACCACTGAAACAGCAATGGAGATATTCCGTTTTTGATCTACTTAATCGAAAACCCCTAACTTCCAGCGTATGCCTCCAACTCTCCAACCTAGCATTCACCCCCTGCCTGGTCACATCGATAAGAACGATGTCATCTGCAAATAACATGCACCAAGGCACTTCGTCCTGGATTCCTCTAGTGAGTTCATCCAAAACTAAAGTGAAAAGAAACGGGCTTAGGGTGGAGCCCTGATGTAGGCCCATACTAACAGCGAAGTCCTTAGAGACCCCTCCTGGTGTCCTAACACGCGTCCACCCTCCCTCGTACATATCCTTAATTACTCGGATGTACACGGGTGCACCCTTTTCTCTTCCAAACACCTCTACAATACCTCCCTTGGGACTCGATCATACGCTTTCTCTAGGTCAATGAACACCATATGGAGATCCACCTTTTTATCCCTGAACAAGCCCATGAGCCCTCTGAGGAGGTGGATCGCCTCAGTGGTCGATCTGCCTGGCATGAAACTAAATTGGTTCTCTGAAATTTCTACAACCTCGCGTAATCTTCTCTCAATCACCCTCTCCCAAAGTTTCATAGTGTGGCTGAGCAGTTTAATACCCCTAAAGTTATTACAAACTTGAATATCCCCTTTGTTTTTGTACAGTGGGATGACTGTACTGGCCCTCCACTTTCTGGGCATCTTGGCGGTCCTGTAAATAACATTAAACAGCTCCGTGAGCTAATCTAGCCCTACCTCCCCCATAAACTTCCAAACTTCCACTGGAATCTGGTCTGGGCCCACTGTCTTCCCATTCGCCATCTTCTTCAAGGCCTCCCTAATCTCCTCCTTTGCTATAAGGTCGTCTGCTCGCTGACCGCTACACTCTCCGCTCCTACTACAGTCGTCTCGCACTCCTTCCCCATTGAGAAGTTTAGTAAAGAACCTTTGCCATCTCTCTCTAATTTCATCATTCTCAGTCAGCACCTTAACTTCTTCGTCTTTGATGCACCTTACCACTCCCAAATCCCTAGACTTCCTTTCCCTCGCCCTAGCCAGTTTGAAGACCTCCTTCTCCCCTTCCTTCGTCCCCAATCTATGGTACAGTCTATCAAAAGCTTGGCTCTTTGCTATTGCCACTGCCTTTCTGGCTACCTTCTTGGCCGCCTTGTATCCAATCTTCTTTTGCTCCCTCTCTTCCTCCGAACTACTGCTTATAAACTCCGCAAAAGCCTCTTTTTTGGCCTTCACTTTCTCTTTCACCTCTTCGTTCCACCACCAGGCGCCCTCCATCCTGTTCCCGCCTCCCCAGGAAAGACCTAGCCGACCTTCGGATACAATCCGCCACGGCCTCCCACATCGAATCGGCGTCTTCTGCCCTCCTCCAAGCTCCCTCCTCGGCTATTCTTTTTGCTATTAACCCCGCCTTCTCCTTCGTGAGGGTCCACCACTTTATTCTGGGTTCTCCGACTCTCCTTTTCGTCCTCCTAGGATACTTGAACTCTGCATCTAAAACCAGCAACCTATGTCGAGTTCCCAGAAACTCGCTAGGAATCACTTTGCAGTCCTTACACGATCTCCGACTTTCCTTCCTCGTGAGGAAGTAATCAATCTGTGTCTTGCAGGAGCTACTCTTAAAGGTCACTAGGTAATCCTCCTTCTTCTTGAAAAAGGAGTTTGCCACCAACAGATCAAAGGCCACCGCAAAGTCTAACACAGAGACCCCTCCCGCGTTTCTCTCTCCGAAACCTAAACCCCCGTGGACCCCATCATAACCTGCTGCCTCCGCGCCAATATGGCCGTTAAAGTCTCCTCTTATGATTAACTTCTCGCTTCAGAGGATCTCTTGGGTGACCTCATCTAGATCCTCCCAAAAGAGCTTCTTAGTTTCCTCCGACAGGCCTACTTGGGGCGCATACACACTGACCACGTTCACGAAAACTGAACCCACCAAAACTTTAATGGCCATAATTCGATCGCTCTTACGCCTCACTTCGACCACCTGGTCCGCCAAATCCTTCACAACCAGGATGCCAACTCCATTCTTCGCCTTGGTTGACCCCGAATACCAAAGTTTGTACCCATCAATCTCTCTAACTTTAGCCCCCACCCACTTCGTCTCCTGAACATACGTTATACTAATCTTACGCCTACGCAAAGACTTAACTAATTCTATCGACTTACCCGTGAGAGAACCAATATTTCAGGACGCTAGGCGTACCTTCCGCAATCCTAAATCCCTCCCAACCCCAAAATTCCCTGGAGGACAGGCTGAAACAGCTACATGGCCCGCCACAGGCGTAGACGCCTACTAAGCCCGCGAACACCCTAGAGGTCTACCAACTAATAACAAATAAATAATAATACTAACAAATAAATAATAATAATAATAATAATAATAATAATAATAATAACAACAACAAAAAAAAAGAATAGTAATAAAATGGTCCAAAGTAACAAAAAACAGGCAATAAACAAAATTAATAACACACGATAAGTTAAAAAATACAACTACAAAAGCTAGCAATACAAAAGGATGTAAATCGACAAATAAATTATGCGCTCCAATAAATATTGGCGGTGACAGAACCAAAGTTATAGTGCACCCAACCGGCCAACCAACTAGATGTCAATAAAATAATAGTGAGGAGAGTGGTGATAACTAAGAAGTCAAAACTCTACATATAAAAGGGCAAAGTGAATGAAGGTAAATTCAAATATGTGAAATACTAACAAAACACAGATAATGACCAAAGTATGCAAATCAAAAAGGGGTGGGAGTTTGGACCGGAGCCTAAAATAGGCAAAACGGGCCTCAACGGTACTATTGTCCCACTCCCAACAACTAACTAAATATAAATATAAAGAAATATACCGTAATAATTAAATAAATAAATAAAGTAAATAGATAAATAAAAATACGATAGATAACACAACTAAAAATGCAAATAATAATAATATTAACAGCAACGATCACAAATCTTAATAGCAGCGACCACAAATATAATAATGATACTGATAATAATAATAATACTAATAATAATAATAATAAACAATTGTCAGATTGCCAAGAATAAGGATGCCAGGGGAAATAAATGAAAGGGAAGGCAAGAGGAGATTGAAAGATGACAGCGACCCAAACCTGGCAACGGCACTTTGCACCCAGAAAGGAAACTTCTCAGCTACCTTACCTCACCTTCACACCCAGGCTCTCGATCAGACCATCCAACGGTCACTTGCTGCCATGCTAGCTATTCTCCACCCCCACCTCAACTGCTGATACCGTCGATGAGAGGCAAAGGAATGGCCCGAACAGAGAGATGCGAAATTGAATTTGTTGAAGATTGACACCGAAATTGAACGCTGAAGATTGACACCGAAATTGCCAGAAAGAGAGAGAGCAAATCGAGCACAAAATCGAAGCCACCAAAATTGAATTCGTTGAAGATTGACACAGAAAGACAACTAGAGAGAGCAAATTCAACGCTGAAGGACCAGGAGAATCGCCAAATCGAGCAGCAATATGATGGTGATGGAAGTCGGCGTTGCTGGAACAACTGCTCGAAAATCACTTGCCGGAAAACGCCAATCTGCGCGCAATTAAGCAAACAGAGACGAAGACCGTTGCCGGAAAACACCCAACCTGCTCGAAAACTACCACCAATCGTGTTGATGATAGCGGCGCTGGCTGACTTCCTGCACCGTCGGCGATAGGGAGAGTGGGAACAGGGCGGGGCGTTTCTTCGAAATCCAGAGTCTAATTACACTAATTTGAGAATTCAAAAACAAGATCTAAAACGGGAAAACGAAAACAAAGAATTGCAACTAGAAGACAACTATACTCTCTACTCCCCCTTGTTTGATACAGGGGAATTTACTCTTGGCATTATTTTTACAGTAATCATTTTCAGCATTTTGTTTTTGCAATATTTCTATTTACTTATTTCTGGTTTTGGCAAGATAATTCCTGGTTGTTATAGGAATGATGAGCTGGCAAGAGCTGGCCATGCCCGAGAGAATAGGAGGAGAGATGTCAATGTAACAGTGCTATACATAGCAACCAGAGGAAATGGGAAAGGATAACCTGAATTTTGATTCTATTTGCATTCTCCCACTCTCTCTCTTCCCCTTTCTCTACAAATCCCCAAAATAGCTAAGCTTATAGCTTCATCGAATTCCCCTTTCTCCATTTTTGGATGAATTCCTTGTAGCTGCATCATTGGTATCGGAGCCTTGACCTGGGAAACCGCACAAGGATCTACTAATTTGGCGCCAACTCGAAGCATATCAGCCATGGAAGAGGCAATCAAAGCTCTCATGGAAGAGAAAAAACAATGGCTCCAACCGCAAATCACGGAGTAGAATACAAGGATCGCAAAACAACAACAGAAAATGTTAAATCAACGGCAGCAAATTAATCAACAACATCAGCAAATGATGAATCAGATCTTGCCTCAGCTACGACCTCTTGAGGACAGGTTCAACAATGGTGGTGGTCTGGAGATGATACCAAGGAATAACTTACACTTCAACCCCAAAGTGGAATTTCCATGTTTCGATGGCAAAGACCGTAAGGGTTGGATCAAGAAGTGTACAAGGTATTTTGGCCTTTGCAGGATAAATGAGGACCAGAAGGTTCATTTAGTTACCTTGCATTTCAAGGGGCCAGCTGAGATTTGGTTTGGGAGCTACATCATGGGAAGAAGAAATGTGACATGGGATGAGTTTATAGTGCATATTTGTTCAAGGTTCAGAGATAACTACTTGGGCAGCAAGGTGGTGGACTTTGATAAACTGCATCAGACTGGGTCCCTAGACAATTACTTAGTCAAATTTGAAGAGCTAAAGGCTCTCTTACTGGTAAGAAATCTCACTATGTCAGATACCTACTTCCTAGAGAGCTTTATTACTAGATTAACTGCTGCTGTAAAGCCTCCTGTGAGGGCTTTTAACCTACAAACTGTGAGTGCCGCCATGGATTATGCCAAGTATCAGAAAGAGGCTATTCAGGCTTTGAAAATAACCCCTGATAGAACCCCAAAATCACTCCCAATTCACTCCAAACCTACATTACCCACACCTGCTTCTTTTGCCAAAACGATACTGAATACTAGTGACAGCTACAAATCTCCCATTAACAGCCAAAATTTTCAAAAACCCCCCAAATTTATACCAGCCTCGGAAAGGGCTGAAAAGATGGCTAAGGGTCTATGTTACTATTGTGATCAACCATTTGAAAGGAGACATAAGTGTGGGAATAAAGGGAAGTAGTTATACCTAGTGGAAGTTATGGGAGAAGAAGATGAAGCTACTGACTCAGGAAAATTTACTGGGAAGGTTGACACAGGGGACTTTACTGGAGAGGTGGAATTTGACAAGGGGAAATAATACCCCAAATTTCCATGAATGCAATGAATGGGAGTACTGGCTTTCATACAATGAGAGTCAATGGACATGTGGGAAAATGAACCTCGCATATCCTTATAGATTCAGGTAGTACTTACAATTTCTTGGATGAAGCTCTTGCCCAAAAGCTGGGATGCAGACTAGAATCTGTTGCTGCTCAATCAGTTACCATAGCTGGTGGCCAACAGTTACCATGCCATTACCATAGTGCCTCTCACACCACCACTAAAAATAAGACCTCCCATGGATACAATACGACATTCTGATAAGATTACTTTTCCTAACTTACCCTCCTAAAGGAAATAATTCCTCAAAGTGAAGGGGGTTAGTGTTCATAACTTCCCCTATATAATCAACAACAATTGGTCCAATATCAAGTGTATTGGTTCAGGATTTTGCTCGTTTCTCCTAAGCTAACAGACTCCCCAAGTCCTCAAAAATACAGACTGGACAGGTTCACCTGCATGCCTGCAAAGCTCACATAAATACCATCAGCAACGTAAGCCTAGCTCTATGCATGTGTATGCTTAGCTTTTTCTTCTATTCTCTTTTCTTTTTTTGGGGGGAGGGGGGGGAGGGGGAGGGGGCGGGGCAGGAGTGAATAAGCATGGGAAACATAGAATGCTCTAGAAAACCAGATGTATAGAGAACAGGAAAAACTCGCTTGTATTTCATTTTACATCATCAACAAGGTCCTACAAGTCATCTGTTTCCATTCAGAAATATCCTGGTTTTGTGAACAAATTGAAAATACTCCACTTCCCCATAGGGTCGCCTGCATCAAATAGACATTAGAATGCTTAATTAACATGCTACCACTCAGGAGGCCAGAATCATCGAGAAACATCTAAAGGAATCACTTTGTTCACTGACAGGCAAAAAACAAAATGGACTTCCTTTTTGGGGGGGGGGGGTAAACAAAAATTACTAACACAATTTTAATGCAGATCTTCATGAACAGAAAATGAAGCAAAAATGTTTTCAAGCCATGCAAGGTAGTTTAAAGAATGTAGCTGGAGCCCCCGTTACAGAGTCTACTGAGGTAAATCGTTTATTGCAGTCATCAATCTTCCTATTAGGAGCTGTTCTTAACCCAATAGTGCAATGGGATAATGGAGAGATTAAATAAACGAAAGGTGTCTTCCTCCTCTCTTTGTTTATCAGGCTATTTTCTCTCTCTTTTCTTGGGGGGTGTTCTTCAAGATGTTACTAGTCAGTCACTCCTCAACCATCTTCCAATATTTGAAAGAGTAGAATCCCTAACAGATTATACCGAAAATAATTCAAAATTTTTACACCTAGTGGATCTGATAATCCAGGTGCCAATCATGTTTTAACTGACTGAGGGCAAATAACCAAACTGAAATAAATTTGGCAATAACTTCAAGGCTCTAACCACAACATTAACTCTCAGGATGGTGAGACAGAAATCTAAAAACTTACGAAATATCCACCAAGCTCTCTGACTTAATCACAGCCTTCCTTTCAGGTAACTCAAGGCAAGAATGATGCATTATCATTTCCTTTAAGGTGTGCTTTGTGCTTTTGACATTATTATCCCACAAGATGATCTGAAATTATATGTTGAAGAATGTTAATGTACAAGCTGCTGGTGTTTCAACATCAAATAAACCAAATCAAAACCAGGATTCCCGACCAAAAGTCTCCCCCCCCCCCCCCCAAAAAATCCTTTTTTTTTGGGGGGGGGGGGGGAGGGGAGGGGGTGTTCATATGGATGCATCTGACCACTAAACTGAATTGACTAGAGGTTGTTTCCACTGAAACTAGACAGGGAAGGTGTTTCATTATAACATGAGACAATCAAACATAGCATTAATTTCTGCTTCCTCTAGTAATCTCTCCATTTTCTTTCGCTTTTTGAGGGGATAATGAATAACAAAGGAGATTGAGATCCATTAAATTCTAGAAATCACCTTCCTAACATATTCCCTCGTCACATCTTCCCACGGAAGTTTTCCATGAGGAAAGAAAACTGATACATTCCAAAAGGCACCTCTTGCAACCATCACACATGTGGCACCAGTAAGATCAACACAATGTGACTAAAAACAAGAAGCGAATTGTTAAAAAAAAAAAAGGCCAGAAGGAGATTAGCAGCATTACACCTAGAGAATTGCTGTACTAAATTTTAACAAAGGTTTGGGTTCTTTTTGGGTGGGGTTTTTTTTTTTTTGGGGGGGGGGGGGGCGGCGCGGAGGAGTTGATTATGTTGTCAAATAGAATCCATATAAAGAATTGACATTGCAGCCAAGTTCTTTTGGGGCACTTGTGGCTTCTTTAATTCATTGAATGTCTTCATAATCAAAGACATCTCCATTTGCTATTACAGAAATTGATAACGCTGCAACCACATCAGCAATCTCATTCCACTTAGCAAAATCTCTTGGCCAATCTCATTCCACTTGGCAAAATCCCTTGGCCTATCTGGAACTCGTCTGCAATATTATGTTCCAAAGACACCGAAAAGGGGGAAAAGATTACAGTCAAGAGGAAATGCAGTAAGTCCAATACCGAGAAAATACGTGAAAATATTGTAATACTTTGATCTAAGGTATAAGCAACATGTGTAATGCAGCCTGAAAAGAAGCATGAAAGTAAATCCACACATCTAGGATGAATAAGCTACACAATAGAGGAAAAGATACCGTCCATGGACAGCAAGAGCAGAGACACCTGCTTTCTCAATTCTTCTGGCCAGTTCTACTGTATCAGGACACGTTTTCAGAAGAAGTATTTTACATGCAACTGGTATATCCAGATTCCTCTTCAACGTAGTCAATATCTGAGCCATGAGAGGGTGGAATTAAATTTGAAACATATACCACAGAAGTGATTAAACAACACAAAGGAAGCCATAGGAAGAGAAGGAAACAAAATACATAAAATTATTTTGAAAGATAAATTATATGATATCTATACAGTGTAAAGGTAAACTAGTTTCATGAAACAAAACAAGCAAAATAAAGTCTTCAAGAAAAGATGTCATACCTCATGAATAGTTTCTGGCTTCGACAACAGTGCAGCATCCATGCCTTTGCTTATAGAAAATGACTTAGGACAGCCCATATTGACATCAACAGCAGTAACATCTTTGCATCTGAACAAGAGAATCCAGCTTAATGTATAATGCCATCATGCGTAAGTGCACAGGATACATTTGGATCATCTTTGCATCTTATGAGATGAGAACAAAAGTTAGTGCCCTTCCATGTTCAAGGGAACTAGTTAGTAGTTAGTGTCCTACTACAAAGGTTTTACAATTCAACAACCATATGATTAAGTGCTAGTGATTTATGTACATGAAGATAGGACCTACAAGAAAGTAAAGGGGATACTACAAAACGATGGCCAACCAAACCAATGATTTTACTTCAGGCACTTGAGAGTTGAGAACTATTATTCTTCATTGCTCAGTATTTAATTACCACATTAGTTCAATCCTAAACTTATGGAAGACTTTGTGATTACTATAAAATTGAACAGGAAAAAGAAAAGGGAAAAAAAGGCCAAAAGCAGCCACTGCTATAAGGCCTTAGGCAGCTAAAGGGCAGAGACAGACACCACCTTAGAGTATCGTGAGGGAATGCAAACACAGCCAAGCCATAAAGAAGAATTACAAAAAGTCATCACCTAGAAGAAAATGTCAATGATGTTCAAAATGTTCCTCACAAACAGAAGACAGCTTGATAGGCAAGAAGTAAGCCACTGAACAGCAGAAGCCCAGCATTACGGCAAGACTTATAAATGTCAAACATGATCTGACTAATCAAAAATTGGCCATTTGTTTACTCCACAAGAATAACAACAGAATAGAAAAAACTCTGTTCAATTCTCAGAACAAATGGAATGAAGGACTTGGCTAGAAAGAATTCGCCAAACCATCAAATCTTCAATAATATTACCCAACTGCTCAAAGTATCAAGAGAACTCCCAACTGATTGGTATTTTATCTGCCACTCAGAATTATCAATATTATATCTTGACCCCAATAAATCCAAGCTGAAGATTCATAAACATTAGTCATGATAGGGGGCAATGGAAGGCTGAGAATTATACATTCAGAATTTAGTAAATCAAGATCTAAGACAATGTGCCTGCAAGAAATGGATATCACTGCAGTCGGTATCAATTACTAAGCAACAATAAACAATCCAATGGCTGACAATTTGTTCGAAAAGTTTCTTTATTGCCAATCCTTTTAAGGTGTTATCACTTCACATTAAGATGTATGTGTGGAAGGGGCCACTAGACATTCTGTCTCTAGACCCTCCAATAAGATGGGGTTGAAACATAAAAGAACACAGCCAATCTGATCATGAAAAGCAATAACATACCATCATCTATTCTGCAATCAAATCAATATAATGAAATGCATTCCCCCGGGCCCCGAAAAAAGATAGATGATCAATAACCTCATTTGAGTTTTCGCATTTGATGTTGCTAACAAATTCGCAGGTGGAGGGGTTTGACATACACAAGCGGAGCAGCCTTGAGAGCCCTGATAGCATCAGAGGTCCCAATTTGAAACACCACTCGATTCCGCTCCGCAGGTTCTAAACACGATGCTTTCGGACCCTTTCCCCAAAAAGTCAGTAGTCGCCACGTAGTCTGGCAGGCACTAACATGATCAAAAACCAAACTTTATAATTTCTAGGGCTTAACTGAGCGGCATAGAGCACAAGACGAACCATTGATTCGACGCTCGCACTTGATAAACTTATGGTCGATGATTTCCTCCCTGTAAGTGATATCTGCTCCGTAATCAGCCGCCAGCAATCTCAATGGCCATGCCATCAATTTTCATGATCGATCAACCAGAGATGCAAAATTGTAGCAGCTCAAGCAATCACATCATCTCATATCATCAAATACTCTAAAATCAATTTATAAGCACTTGTTCATGAGTGGATCAAATCAAATAAAAATCCTAAAAAGCAAGTGTTCGCAAGAGTAATTCATTTAAATCATCAACCAGATAGGTAGATACATAGATAAGAGCTTGATAGATACAGATTACAGAGTAGTTAGAGAGCGAGAGAGAGAGAGAGAGAGAGAGAGAGAGAGAGAGAAGAGACTGACAACTCAAACCATGGGAGCCAGGACAAGCTTGTTGTGGTAGTGCATCGTCGGCGGTTGAGACGGCGGCGCCGCTGACGTTTTGGGTGGACTTTGCGGTATTACTAGTATGCCCTTCTCGTTGTTGTGGTAAGTTTTCTGGGCTTGGACACATTCGCTGATTATCGTGGACTACCAAGCAACCCAAAAACTGATTTCATTCAGCCTGCCTCCAAATCCACATCGTTTCTCTCTCCTCTCCTACCGCTCAAACACTACGACAATGGCTGCGAGTACTCCAATGGCTCAACCCTCATAGCCACTGGTGAGCTCACTTCCGACGATTCGCCGGAGTCGGTGTCATCTCAACTCTTTAGAGGTAAGTTATTCCCTCGAAACGAAAAAAGGAAAAAAAAAAAAAAAAAACAAAGCTTGGATTTTAACTTCATTAGGTTCTGGCATGGAGAAGTCTTTGGGTTCTGGGATTGTTGAATTTGGTTTTGTTTGATAGTATGAAGTTTTGGCTTGGGGGTAATTGCTTTTCTGATAGAGGCTTTACTGACTCATATGGTGGTGTCTGAATGTACGATAAACTTATAGTATGAGGTTAATTTAAATGGAATTAGTACTTTGAGCATTTTATTTTAGACTGGAATTTGCAAAGAAGAACTCTTTTAATTGTGATTTGAGTTATCTCCTTGTTAAAGTTTGAAGCTTGATACAGGAACATATGAAAATATACCATGGCTGATTCCAGAGAAGGTGACTGTAAGTCCTAGCAGAAGACGAAATAGGATTGAGGATATAAATTGATTAGCTACTTGTACCCTGGCCGATTCCAGGGAAGGTGGACAAAGATTTTGCAAAACTGATTTCCTAGTGGCTCTTCTATGATGCGTAGATCTCGGAATTATGTTTTTTCTTTATTATGACTGCTTATTCATGGTTTAATTTGATGATTATTGATTTATTTTCATGAATGAGTTTAAGCATGGACTTTGCATCAGCACCTTGGAGACATGGCATAATGTTGTCACCTTATTGGCTTCCCTTAATTAAGGCAGTTGGCTTAAAATATAATCAAGTGATTGCCATAATGATTTGGCTTTTCCAAGTATTTGACCTCCTTGCTTTATAATTGTACTGCTGATCATTCCCCTTGTTGGCTCCTCCAAGTATCTGGTCCACTGTGAGTGATGTAATGAATCAATTGGGTACTATTACTATATGAAAATGGGTAGGCTGCCACAGATATTTTGATTTCATTGTGATTGTCATATTGTTCTTGTTTTCATTTGCCAACAAATAGAACTTTGGAGATGTCCAAGTTGAAGGGAAATGACACAATTTAGCCACAATGCTTAGAGATACTTGTGTTATTGCATGGCAACTAATGAATGGAATTTCTCGAGCGGGAGCCCTAACAATTAAGTTTGATGTCTAATGGAGCAATTTCTGTGGGAAAGTTTGTTGATGTATCTGCCAAGCAATACTATATGAACGAAATATTTAAGAGATTTCTAACGAAGGTGGACTCTGGAGCAAGGCCGACTAAGTATGCACTGTGTACAGCTTTGAATGCCTGTGCAAAAACTCCCAATTGGCATTTGGGTTTGCAATTTCATGCTCAAATAATCCTACATGGTTATGAAGATAATGTAATTTTAGGTAGTGCACTTATTGATTTTTATTCCGAGTGCAATTGAATCGGGGATGCTAAGAGGTCATTCAATTGTATGAAGCAGCATGATCAAGTGTCATGGACATCAATCATATCTGGTTACACCCAACTTGGGTGTGGAGTGGAAGCCTTCGTCTTGTTCAAAAATATGTTAAAAAGTGATATCAAGCCCAATTGCTTCACATATGTCAACATTACCACTGCTTGCTCTGGGTTAAAAGAGCCACTTGAGCTAGGCTCAGCAGTTCATACTCATGTTCTCAAGCTTGGGTTTGCGAAGAATAGTTTTCTTATTAGTCCTCTAATTGATTTTTACTCAAAATGTGGGAGAGTTGATGGAGCTACTTTACTTTTTGATGCAGCGACATCCAAGACATTCTCTACAACTCAATGATTGCTGGTTATTGCCAGAACTTTTACTGTGAAGATGCATTGAAACTACTATCTCAAATGAGAGAAGAAGGTATAAATCCTACACATTTCACCATGAGCAATGTTTTGAACGCTTGTGGAAGCCTATCACTTCTTCGCCTGGGAAGGCAGGTGCACTCTTTAGTACTAAAAAAATGTTTGGTTTTCAATGTGTTTGTATTAAGCTCTCTGATTGATATGTACTCAAAAAGTGGTGGCATAGATAATGCTCATTCTGTTTTTGACCAAACAATTGAGAGGAATAGTGTTTTATGGACCTCTATAATTTCGGGGTTTGCTCATAGTGGGAAAGCGATAACGGGGTTGGATTATTTGATTATACGGTTGAGAAGGCTGCTTACCTCATCATATTTGCTTCACAGTAGTATTCACTACTTGTAACCATGTTGGACTTCTTAATAAAGCTATAGAATACTTTGCAAGCCCAAGAATGCAATTTGCTTCTAAAAGGTTATAATATGTTCAACAGTCCACATCCATTGGTATTCGGTACACACTTGCAAATTGCAGACTGAAGATCACTACAGCAATAAAACAAGTTGAAGTTCACGACAGTTCATAAATCATCACTTAGTATCATATATTCCTATCAAGTTCTTAAGAGCGTACTTTGAGAAGGAGAGAGGACAAAATTTTCAAGTCTGACGCCCAGGTCCCAGTTCATCCAAATGAAACCCCCCCAAAAAAGAAAAAGAAAAAAGGGGGAAAAAAAAAACTGTAGCTTACAGTTGAAAACCAAATAAAAAAGTCAAAAAAGTTTTCCGAGTGCCACAGTTTTGTGCTGCATAAATAAAATGTTGTGACATATCAAGATAACAATTATGATAGCATACACAGATCACAGAGTCAAGCTATAAAAGGGTCCAAGACTCTCTTATCCCTGGGACCAGGGTTGATTTTCAAATTCTGCACATGCAAGATATATGCACACAGGAGGGGATACATAGGTATAGATGTACAGATAAACAGGCAAGCATGCATGCAGGAGAGAATGAATTGGGTTTTGAGCTCACCATAAGAAGAGATTTTCCCAGTAGCAAAATGCATCAGTCCTAAAATTCGAGCAACATGTAGGAGTCACATATACCAGCCGGAAAAAAATGGTATATAATGTGTGCAATTACCAAACAAAATCAATCAATCTATTATTCTTTTTTGTGACTGAAGCAATGATGGAGGCAAAAGCTGACATTCAGGTAACTAACAACGTGTTTGACGTCATCTCAATTGAAATGAAATCTATAAGCAGCACAGACTGATCAAATGGCTGAACCTATTGGTGCAGATGAACAACATCTTCCATGTCCTTTCTTAAAGTGCTCAGCTGCGGCCTGCAGGGCATCCAGTAATAGTGACTGGGTTATTCATATCACATGCATAATTACCAACAATAGCCACCATATTACATGTAACCAACAAAATTTTAACCAGCACTTCCCCAAGCAATATATGCCATGTGCCTTCTGTGAGGTGATTGGTCTTTTAAACAAAGGAAAAGAATATTGGAAACCTGCAGTGTAAAAGATATTCACAGAAAGAAAATTTTAAGACAAATAAAAATTGTTAAACCTAGTCCCTATCAAGAATATTAAGCATTAGCAGGATCTCAAAGGCTCTTGAATTCAAACTAAAGATTAAGACAAAGTGTTAAGCAAACCATTCGGAAATAATTTGCCGGCAAAATGTCCAAAAAGGATATACTTTTGATGAATTAGGCAAACCAAAGGCTAATCTCACCAATTATCAAGCAAAAACTACAATCAGTTGAATAATCCACGAGGGTAAGATGTGGGTCAAATGGTAGAGCTCCAAGGGCCTCCAACCATGAGGTTTGGGAGTCCATATGCCAGTCTGATGTTGAGGAAGCAGGGGGGGTTAAACATATGAATCAGATTTATTCCTTTGACACAAAGAGTTTAGTAATCACGTGTATTTGCAGTACAGTTCAAAAGGCTCTTCAGGCAGTAATGGAGTACATCAAATGCTGTAAATGTTAGAAAATCTAAACATATCTGTGTACATGTCTGGGCGAACAGAACAAGAAATTAATGGAAAATTGTACTACATCCAAGTTTCAAACTGAGGTCAAGCTTGAGTAATACCTCTGAATATTTCGTCCAATGATGCTCAGCTTCCCATATCAATTTCAAAGCAATGCATCATTGGATTCACTTTCTTGTCTAATAGATTGTGCTTCTTTAATTTCCAAGTTCAGCTGCTCTAGTAAGACATAAATATCGTGCGATTTAGGGTGCAACATATCACCTACTAAGAAAACATGAACTCGTCCATCCACTTCAACCCAACTCCATGATGCACTCTTCTTTATTCCTTTTTGCTTTATCAACTTTTTGATATTTGTGACCTCATCCCACAAACCAGCTTCAGCATAGATATGCGCCATAGTCACATAAGCAGCAGCATTATCCGGCTGCAACTGAAACAGACGACAAGCAACTTTTCTTCCCAGATCTACCGCACCATATGTTCTGCAGCAACTCAATAAAGAGCTCAACATAACACAATTAGGATCAAAAGGCATCTCGTCGATTAGTTGGATTGCTTTCGTCAGATCCCCTTTCCTTGCATGTAGGTCAACTAAACAAGCATATTGGTCTAGTTTGGGAACTAGACCATAATCCTTCCTCATCCTGTCAAAGTATTCTACAGCTTTATTAAGAAGTCCAGCATGGTTACAAGCAGTGAATACTGCTGTGAAGCAAATATGATCAGGCAAGCAGCCCTTCTCAACCATATGATCAAATAATTCCAACCCCTCTTTCGCTCTCCCACTATGAGCAGACCCCGAAATCATAGATGTCCATAAAACACTATTCCTCTCAATTGTTTGGTCAAAAACAGAACGAGCATCATCGATGCTACCACTTTTTGAGTACATATCAATCAGAGAGCTTAATACAAACAGATTGGAAACCAAACCTTTTTTTAGTACCAATGAGTGCACCTGCCTTCCCAGGCGAAGAAGTGATAGGCTTCCACAAGCGTTCAAAACACTGCTCATGGTGAAATGTGTAGGATTTATACCTTCTTCTCTCATTTGAAATAGTAATTTCAATGCATCTTCACAGTAAAAGTTCTGACAATAACCAGCAATCATTGAGTTGTAGAGAATGTTATCCCTGGTCATCGGTGCATCAAAAAGTAAAGCAGCTCCATCAACTATCCCACATTTTGAGTAAAAATCAATTAGAGAACTGATAAGAAAACTATTCTTCACAAACCCAAGCTTGAGAACATGAGAATGAACTGCTGAGCCTAGCTCAAGTGGCTCTTTTAACCTAGAGCAAGCAGTGATAATGCTGACATATGTGAAGAAATTGGGCTTGATATCACTTTTTAACATATTTTTGAACAAGAAGACGGCTTCAACTCCACACCCAAATTGGGCATAACCAGATATGATTGATGTCCATGACACTTGATCATGCTGCTTCATATAATTGAATATCCTCCTAGCATCCTCGATTCGATTGCACTTTGAATAAAAATCAACAAGTGCACTACTTAAAATTACATTATCTTCATAACCATTCAGGATTATTTGAGCATGAAATTGCAAACCCAAATGCCAATTGGAAGTTTTTGCACAGGCATTCAAAGCTGTACACAGTGCATACTTAGTCGGCCTTGCTCCAGAGTCCACCCTTGTTAGAAATCTCTTCAACATTTCATTCATATAGTATTGCTTGGCAGATACATCAACAAACTTTCCCACAAAAATCGCTCCATTAGACATCAAACTTAATTGTTTGGGCTCCCGCTGAACATAAATTCCATTCATCAGTTACCATGCAATAACACAAGTATCTCTGAGCATTGTGGCTAAATTGCGTCATTTCCCCTCAACTCGGATATCTCCAAAGTTCTATTTGTTGGCAAATGAAAACAAGAACAATCTGACAATCACAATGAAATCAAAACATCAGTTGCAGCCTACCCATTTTCATATAGTAATAGTACCTAATGAATTCATTACACCCAGGGATTCAAAACTCGGCCGTTCCATGCCGGCGCGGCCGAGTTAACTCGGATTTTCACCTGGGCAATCCAAGTTTTGGCGAAAACTCAGTGCGCAACCCGTTTCACACCAGAACGGCCGTTCCACCCGTAATGGAACGGGAAACGGGCTACTAGACCGGGATGAGGACAATTTGTTGACAAGACGTATGATTCCTTTTGCTTTCATATTGAAGAGGACAAGGGGAATGCGACAAAGACGGCCAGATTCGAGCAGATTGAAGAGGACCAAAAAAAAAAAAAAACACAAATCTGAACTACAATCTACAAATAGGCGACTGTGAAACTTCAAACTCTGCATATGTGAATGTTTAAGTGAAAGAAACTCAGATCTGAGAAGTGGGAACTATACTACGACAGCCAAAAATTTACAAAGGTAACAAATGATTTGCATATTTTGACATCCAAGCAAAGTAAATAAGTCTCCTTCAACGAAGGTATGTTGTATCCCCATTTGAGCATGCTATTAGGCTCTCTCTCTCTCACACACACGCACACACGCACACAGAGAAAGATTCAGCCCATTATATGAATGGCAAACCAATTGATAAAACATCTCTCTCTACTGTCGAAGAGTATGCTGCAGGGAAAAGCACAATGGCAGGAAGGACACTGTAATCAGACAAGCTATTAGGAATATGACAAAACAAAATACCAAGGAAAAACCCAGGTGCGAATTTGCTATCAAGTCAGGTGGCAAGGTACTGAGCCTTAGCCTGTCTATGCCATGAATATATGGGTTTGGATTGGGAGTATCTTTTCATTTTTAGGTGGCCAATGAAATGGAAAGCACGAAAGAACAAAAGTGTGGGTTGTTCACAATCAACAGCTAAGTGCATAGAATGAAGAATCATGTTTCCATCTGGCAAGAGGCAAAGAGAGGAAGTACAATCCCAGAACAATCGAGGAGTGAACTCTTGATGTGATCTACACCAATGTCTGGATATACAAAATGGACGGCTGTAAAAGTGAACTCATTTGTGTTAGTGACTGTCTAAGTGACTTTGTAGATTCAATTGTGCTAGGGAAAAAAATAAAGTAAGAATCTGCAGAAACAAGGAAAACTAGCAACTGCTACATGCCCCATCTCCCCCCACCCCAAAAAAAACACCCACAAGTCCTCTTTTTCCTCCTCACATCTCATGGATTGCATACAAATAAGGAACTCCTCAACTGTTACCCTCTTTTTTCGAAAGAAAATATATATATATTATCTTATTTTTGCTGGAATGGAGCCCGGACCAAAGGGTTTATAAGCAGCTTGGCAGCACGCAAACGTCACATGTTCAAAATCCCAGATAATCATGGTCACCACTTCCCATAGCCTAGTAGCCGAATGCATGAGAAAATTTAATCTTTGAAGTATTACGTTGATTAATCAATAGCATAATTTTCCCTTTTTTCACAATGAGTAAGCAAGGGATTAGCAGCCACTTAAACTGACATGCTCCTGCTACATTCCATCATCAAGCTCTGACAAGCCCCCAACTTGAGTTTCCAACTGAACCCAACTCCTACCATTGCAAGCACTACTTCCCTAACGTCCACTCATAGCAAGTAAACAACAGCGTCTTCCAAACTCGCACCTTTTTCACCTCCTCATCAATGCATAAATTCGCACCACCCCCTTCATACTCACAATACCACCCAAAACCCCAAATTTGCAAAATTTCTACAAAATATCCTCGGAAACTCTAATTATCTGGTCAAATTCAGTTCATTTCATAACACGTATATCTTTCAACAAAGACCACTAGCATACACCCCAAAATTCTAAAAACTCCACCAAATCCGAGACCACAGAAAGTAATAATAGTGTAAAATGAAAAATCCCTAAAACAAATAAGTAAAAACGACACGCAAATCAGCAGAGGACATTCAAATTTCAAACACAATATTATATCAATCAAATTGAGACACGAAAAATCCGGAAGAGAAAAAACAAAGCCTGAGGATCAGACATTGGTCGTAACAAATCAAAATTTCCAAAAAATAAAAAAGAAAATTTCGAAATACAACGAGAGCAGGGGGAAAAAAAAAGATCAGATCGAGGCCAAAAAACATACCTGACTTCCTCCCTGTTCCGATCTCCACTTCTTCCTCGGTTTGCTCAGAAAACAGTGGTGGGGGGGGGGAGAGAGAGAGAGAGAGAGAGAGAGAGAGAGAGAGAGGAATTGCTGGGGAGAGAGAGAGAGAGAAGATTTCGAACAAAACGGGGGGACAACAAAGGCGGCCAGAGAGAGAGAGAAGGAATTTTTGGAAGGGAAATTTACAAGTGGGCCATTGTTCAAAGGGCATGCAACAAACCCTTGCAACAAATGGGTGTTGCTTTTGGAGGGAAAATCAAATGAAAAGAAATACAAAAAGAAATGAAATTATATAAATACCCTTAATAAAAATAATGCGACAGTTAGTGTAATGAGAACGGCTATGCAGTTGGGGGCAGTTAATGGAGCACTGTGAAGATAACACCGATATGCATTCGACATTCCCGACCCTCCAGATGACTGAGTGGTGGAAGTTCTTCTTGATGGCCCAACCATGGTCAGTTCACAGTTTCTGTAACGCCCCCAATTTCTAATATCTGATTACTCTAACTTAACCACTCATTTATTATTAATTTGCATCGGAAGACTTTTAATTTGATTGGAGGCATTACCGCGGTTCCGGAATGGACCAAGGCTACCTGATTTACTAAACCTTGGAATTACACATGATAACTTAGTGTATTAATGCTAAACATTATTATCCTCAGGTTTCAGAAGAATAACAATACATAATCTTCAAGTTACCAACCTATCATCACTGTGAGCGATGACTAGCTAATGTTCAGGAAACGTCCAATGTTGGCTACCTTCCGGCTTATCAGGAGGACGACGGTACATTGCTCCCCATACCTAAAACAGAAAACATAAAAACATTTAAATGATGAACCGAAACCCAGCACATATATTCCTCTGCAGTAAATTAAGTTTTATGGTAAATTAGTTGAGCTGGCCGCATTTCAAAACATTTTGCTTTGCAAATAGGAGAGAGAGAATGTATAAGTAAAATTGATTTGCTGATTATTAACTGGAAGTGGACCCCTTGGTCGACGTACGTCTTGAAACGATCATACTTTAGGTGCTCACCTCCCAGGCCGATCGAGAAGCCTAAGTTGACACCGCGCACGGGTATATTAATGGGCATAAGCCCTGATGATTGATAATTGGGCGGGCCCACTAGTTTATGTGACAAAACGTTGAGAAAATTGGTTCATTAAATAAATCTTATATTAATTTTTCATTACTGAGAAACATGTGAGTTTTTGCAAAGCACAGGCAATGTACGTACATGGTCTTTGAGATTCTCTCTCCTTTGTAATGGAGAATGTGCGTTGGTAGCGTGAAACGACAGAGGTGGCCTCATTCTTGCTTCAAATATGTACTTCTCAGGTTAGTGCCAGATTAAGAGGTTTTATTAAATTTTCTGACTAATTGAATAATTTTAAATTCCCTCGACTTCACTTTTAATTATTCGTATAGCGATTATTATGAACTTAATTTGGTCCCATTTTATTTTTGTTCCCGCTTCTCTCTTTGATATAGTTAACACTCATTTAATAGATGTCATGAAGGCATTACGGCGTGACTCGCCTTGGGTTTATTAATATCGCCGTTACTGTTGTTATCATTTGAATTAGTAATATCATTATAAGCTTGTCAATATCATCATTTTATCTCGCTTATTAGCACAATTATTAATGGTATTTCTGTTATTATTGCCTTTGCTATCGCGGTTACTATTGGTAGTGTTAGTACTCTTAGAATTGTGGCTTGCTTTTATCATAATCATAATTAATACGTTATTCTTAAGATTATTGCCTTTCTCTTTAATGAATCATCGTTATGCTTTAAACTTTCTGTTCAAATCTACCAAGGACTCACTTAGTTATTATTAAAAGCCGCATAATTAAGCTTAAACTTCACCCAAACTTCGGATCTTGTATTACCAACTTATGACAATAACGCCCACCAAGTTAAACAAGCTTAGCACACAATTCTCATATCTTTTATTCAAACATACATTATAATGCACTTTAAACCACCAACATCAACCACAACCCACTTGTTTTTATATTCAAACCTCCATCCTAAAACTCCCATGTACATGTACATGTCCATGATATGGGCACACACACACCCCCCCTCATACCTCTCTTAATTTCACTCACATGCCTCTATTGTCCATGTGAAATCACTTACGGCAACCCAATTAGATGTTTAGCTCTAACCAATTTTAACTCTAACCAACCCTAAGTCCAACCCATTACATTTATGGCATGGACACACCCATCCACACACGTATGTCACCCCACGTTACTTGAATATTCATTAAGATTCATCGAAATATTTTTAGCTAAGCGTAATTAATTAAGGCCTCAACCAAACCATAAACCTTCAATTTGCAAAACCATGATGATATCGCACAGATACATACTCCTCCAGATTGTCATTCAAATGTTATTAAAATTTCATCCAAAATCATCAAGGCAACACAATTATATTTAAATTTTATTCAAGCATTTAATTTCATTCAAATATGCATTACAACCCTCCTGAACACCACTAAATCAACATAACATGCTCAATTTTCCTCCAAACTCAAACTCTCATCTAACACATACAACTCAATCCAAACACTCAACATGTATAACCTACTAATTTCATTCAATTGTAAATTAAGATTTATCTAAATACCTTCAACTGCACAAACTCAAATTCAGATTCAACCAACTCTCCTTACTGTGTTCATGCTTAATCCCACGCTTCCTCAAATTGAAGGAACACCAAAATTGCAAGAAAATTTCAATTAATACTCTTTCACCCTAAATACATCAATTATTTCACAAATCCAATCATAAACCATCAAGAGAAATCAAATTGTGAGGAGTTAGGTTTTTACCTTTTTACTTCCAACCAGAGCAAAAGGGCAAGGGGGGCAGTGCCGGTGGGTGGCGTTCGACGATGGCCAGACGCGTCAACGGCCGGCGAGAGGCGGCGTTGCAGCTCAGCGACGGCGGCCGGCAAGTGGCGAACAGAGCAGGGTCGAACAAGAGAGCAGGGTGTGATGGTGGGGGTTGTCTGGCATGTGTCGAAGGCTGGGGCTACTTGGGACAGGCCGGCGGTGGCCGGTACTCGGCGGCAACGGCGAGCAGCCGGGGAGGATGGTTGCCGCGGAGGCAGAAACAGGGGGGTCGGGTGTCGGGGAGAGGCAGAGAGAGAGGGCAGGGGTTGAGGTAGGGGTTCTTGGAGATTTTTGTGTTTTAATTTGTTGATTTTCTTAAGATTAAGTCGGTAGTTTGTCTAACTCTCTCTTTCATATTATATATATATATATATATAGATATATATATATATTTTTCCCATATTCGTTCTATGGCTAACACTTACCTTTTCATTACTATTACATCATTACTGTTTTTTTTTTTTTTTTACTTATACGTTATTATTATTATTGTTGACGTTTTCCTGATTGGCTGTCATTCAATTAAACATTTATTTGAAAGGATTACTCAGGAGTATAATAAGGTTATGTTTGAGGCCATATCGTCGTTTCAACCTGCACTGCACAAATATGGATACGGATAAAAATAGATATGAAGTGCTGAATTGAAATGCAGCGCCTAACTTGATTAATTTGTAATTAATATGATTTAATGTAATTAAAATGAGTATTAGGTTCGGGCCGTTACAGTTTCAGAGGACAACTTACAGAATAAGACCACCCCTAACTACTGACTCCTGCCCCACTTGTGTTTTATAAGGCCAACATGGTTAACTTGAAGGTAATTAATTGATGAGCTAGTCCTTATATGGAACCACCCCAACCTCTACTATACATGTAATTCTTATATGGGGTAGTTGGCCACATTAAATGTTGTACTTGGTTTGGGGTGAGACCATTTACCAAGGCACCCTATTTGTGATAAACCTGACCGTGGTGAACAACACACATTCTCTCGGTACGCAGATGTGAACGTGGTCGTTTAACGACTTCCTTGCCTCCATTGACGATACGACCTTACTCTTACATGTACAACACCTCCTCAAACACCCACCCTGCATTAAATTCTTCCAATTTGCCAACATCATGACATTGTTAACCACGGGACACACTGACCATCGCAGAGGTGAACATTTTCATTGGGGTTCATTGCCCTCCACTGACGTTCATTCCCCCAGCTAGTTCCGCACCCGCCACCATAAACAAGGCTAGTTGTTCATGGCACTTAATGTACCTCGTCTTGTATATTGTTGTTTCCTTGGTTAGAGAATTATAAATTAAAGAACTTCTGGATGAAGGGTTAATTAAGAATTGTAAAAGTCCTTACACTGGTCCCACTTTCTTGGTTAGAAATCATGCTGAAGAAAAAATAGGAAAAGCTACAATGGTAATCAATTACAAAAAACTTAATGACAATGCTATCTTTGATGGCCATTATATTCCTAACAAAACAGTCATTTTCAATAGAATCCTTGGTTCGCGAAAATAGATTGCAAAAGTGGATATTGACAAATAAAATTGGATGAAGAAAGCATTCCTTTAAGTGCATTCAGTGGCCCTGAAGGGCATTATGAATGGATGGTAATGCCATTTGGTCTAAAAAATGCACTTCAAATATTTTAAAGAAGAATGGATAAGATCTTCAAAGATTTTAATCACTGCTGTCTAATTTACATTAACGATATCCTTGTCTTTAGAACAACACAAGAACAATGTTCTAGCTATCACCTTAAGGTGCATTGATCATGGCATGATTCTTGGTAAGAATAAGCTCATTTATGGTGAACAAGAAAATGAGTTTTTAGATTTGGAAATAAAAGCTGGATAAATCATCGTACAAAAACATATTTTAGAAAAAATAGAAAAATTTCCTTAAAAAACTGAAGATGTGAAGTAATTAAAAGGTTTCTTGTATGTCTTACCTGTGCTTTAGATTATATTAAAGATCTAACTAAATTAAGAAAACCATTGCAGTAGAAACTCAAGAAAGAAGTAAGTTGGTCGTGGACCGCTGGTAATTCAAAGATTGATAAGAACTTCAAAAAAGATGTGTAAAAATCTTCTTATTCTTAATTTGCCTAATAAAGGAGATGATTTAATTCTTAAGACAAATGCTAGCAATGAATACTAGAGTGCAGTACTGAAAATCAAAAAAGGAGAGAAACTTTGTAAATATTGCAGTGGAAGTTTTAATAAAGTAACCATCCCACGATAAAAAGAAAAATCCTTACGGGCATGAGGGGAATTGAAAGTTCTTAACACTTTTAGCCTTAAAACCTTTTTTGGTTCGAACTGATTGCAAAGGGATACTTGATTTTCTGAAAAAGAGTTTATCGAATATGAAAGCACAAGGCCGACTCATGCATTGACAATTATAGCTTAACTAAATTTTTTTCTCTACTGAATGTATATAGGGATTGAAGATTTCTCTAGTAGATAGTTTAACTCGTGAACTCATCAATGGTGATTATCAAAGTAGAACTTTTGCCAAAAAAAGAGGAAATCCAAAATAAAATGCCACTACTGCTAGAACAGGTCTCTCCTTCTAGTAGAGTCCTTAAGGATATTTTGGAATTCTATACAAAAAGTAGATCAGACTTTGGTCTGCTGTCCTATACCTATCTAATAGTATAAAGATTCATTCTTTTAGGGTTACAAATTAATTACCTAAGGTATTCTTATGATATTTAAGAAAAAATAAGTTCCCATGTTCAAAAAAAATGGTTCAACAACTAATATGCAGCCTGCATCGACTACTGTCATAATTATACTTACGATATTTAGGAGTCATAGAGTACTATAATCTTTTTTCTTGATAGATCTAGAGTTGATGGTGTAAGAATGCCAACAAATTCAATCTCTCTAGATGATCCCATAATAAAAGGCTGGGAATATGGGACGGTAGCTTGCTTTATGGAAATCCTAGATCTAAGGTGCCCATTCTTCTCAATACTGATTAAGTTCAACAATAGATGTTTAAAAGGATCCATTGGATTCTTACTTTCCCTGATGGTCCAATAAAAATTCCATACAATAGAAGTCTACATGTCGAGATACATTGCATAATAATTGAGTATGAAAATAGAAATGCCAAACTAGCCCACCATCTTCCTCAATTGGTTCATTTACACTATCCCAGTGATCAACGCGGAGAATAATTTCCAGAACAACAAGAAGTAGTTAGTGATCGTACTTTAGCAAAAACCATTGAATTTTATGGCATTTATCGTCAAATGTGGACATTAATTAAACAAGGAAGAACACTAATGCATTGCAGGAGCATTGCTTGTGTTTATCATAATAACTTCAGTAAATATATGAAGGTAGAAGGAGCTACTTTAGAAGGTGTATTTGATTATCTCTTTAATGTTGGAGTTAGAAAATTCTTATCAGAAACAGAAAAGAAATATCTTCATGAATTATTTAAAGAATGGGATCCAGAGCATCTTCAACTTGATAAAGATTTCGATGATTACTTGGATAATGATAGACTGGAAGACATTATTAAAGATAAAGTCATACAGAATCTCAATATGGATGACTAGTCTTTTTAGGATTAAGGGTTTTAAAAAGTTATTGCACCATTATTATACTATTTTATCAAGTGTCAAGTCAGTAAAATAATATAGTCTACTATAGCCATATGAGTACAACCGTAGTCACGTGAAAATATTAGTACATGTATTGTAGCGATTAGGGCATCCTATATAGTCCATCTCCTCTATAAAAGGAGAGGCTAAGTGTTAAGAAGTGACATGATTATTTGAGCATACTTGAGTAAAAGAGAAGTCGGGACATTCCACTTCTCTATGAGCAAACATCTCTGATGATCTTAGTAGCTTAAGTCCGTCTTTAATCTGCCCAGCATAATATTTCCACTTTCGGGCTTTCAATAAAAGAATTTTCCCTCTAGGAAATGTTATTCAATCGAATCTTATGTCTTAAATATTTTGATTTCTTGATTAAAGTCTTACTATCATTAAAAATTTAAATAACTTAATTAGTTACTACGGTCCGAGATAGGAAATGAAGCGGATATATGCTATGCTTGATCTAAGGAAGGTAGGGTTGAGATTAGCAATGTCTATAAATTGCAAGCTAGAGGAACACCAAGATTCAACGCCGACTAAGTTCAGGTAATGGTCAAAACTCTGTAATTAAGCTTTAATTATTTTAGCAAGCATGGTGGGCGTTTAATCATAGAAAATATAATATTTACGACCTAAATAGTAGATTATGATAACTAGTATTAGAAAAGTTATTTTAAGAAGTCCAAACATTAATATAAGTCTAGTTTTCTAAAAAAGCCGAAAATTTTGAGTATTTACCATTTGAACCCTATTTGGGTCAAAAATAAAATTTTGGAAAGTTATGGATAGGATTTGAAAGAAAAAAATCCCTAAGAATCACTATTTCATAGAATATTAACCCCTACAAACAGCTTACCTAAAATAGTAGGTACTTGTGAATACCTTCTAAAAAACTTGTTGATAGAGGTTCATCCATGGATCATTCATTAGGCCCTCAAAAAAGTCAAGGAAGTTTAAGTTCAAGCACCAAGGTCCAAGGGATGGTCCAAGCTTTGCTTCGCCGAAGTTCAACCTTACCGGGTTTTGAACCAGAGCACAGGCATTGTTTTGTGCACTTGATTTCCTATACCTATAGGACATTTAGTGCTATCTTTTTTGCTTAGGATGTTATCTAACATCGTAAAACACTAAGCCATGCAGAGAAATTCTTTCTAAGTCAAGTTCTTCATGAGGATACAATGTCATTAAGTTAATCGTTGTAGTTTTGGCTTAATTATGACCTAGTTTGAGTTTCTGATTAGTTCTCCTCCCTAAACCTAATTTGGGATTAACATCTTAATGAATGCATCCATGCATTAAAATCAAGTCTAAACCAAGTGGAAATCATGGAACCAACTTACATAAAATTAGAGCTAAATCAGGCTGTTTTGACTCTACGATGGTTTTTCCTTAAATCAAGGATTTTAATACCTACCTACTTTGTTTATTGGTTGCTTGAGAGACTAGGAACATCATTGTTAGGACTTTTGCAGTTTGGAAGGCAAGGTGGCCACTAGGAGAAGAGATAACGATACACTAGCATTCTGATTGGATGGCAAAAAAAGGAGCAGCAATAGTAGCCATTTCTTTCTCTCCCATGTTCAAGTGGATTACTTTTGAGCTAATTAACATATTCAAGCTTGAGTTTAGTCATAAAACAACTTCTATTTACTAGGTTGACCGATGTAATTAGCTTATACTAAGCGTGCTTTGTAATATAGTTAGTTTAAGATAGTTTAGAGGTTTCTTAACTTGTAAGAAACCTCATTCCCAACTTGGTAGCAAGGGGGAACGTGTATGAGTTCTTGGTTAGTAGCTTGTTCTAATCAGATTTGAATGAATTCGTAAATGAAGTTGAGCCTTGCTCCTTTAAACTAAAAAATTCTATTCTTGCTTAACGTTCCTTAAGGTCGAGTAAGGTGGTGATCTAGTGGGAGTCTTAGCTCCTCTTTGGTGGTGTTTCTGTATCTAAAGAGTGTTTAAGGGCCGTAGCATTGTTATTGGTCGTGTTTTTGTATCTAAAAGTGGTGTTAGTTTCCATGAAACCTTACTTTTATCCCGGTTAGAATTTGATCCCGAATTAGTTACTTGCATTCTATTTTGGTTTACGTTCATTTTTAATTGAGTGTGAGTTTAACCTTAAAAGAATACATCATTTTTACTATAAGTGCCAAGATTTGTCCTTGACCTTCTCCATAGCCCAAACACGTCCCTACTACTCAAACACAATCTAAAACAGAAAGAACCTATTTTTGAGCCAACTTGAGTCATGAGTGCTAGCATGACTTTGGAAGAGAAATTTGAGGTGCTCATGAAGAATTATGATGTAATAAGGACCAGCAATGAAGAATCGAAGAACTAGAATGAGTACTTGAGGTGCCAACTTAGGGAAGCAATGAAGCAAAATGGGAAGAACATTGTGAGCTCTCAATCATCAAGCTCCTCTGATTCTGTCCAAGGAGAAGAGACTAAAAGGGAAAGCAATCCTTTTGCTTCTTCTAGTGAAGAGAAACCTTATAGAAGACCAAGAAGAGGAAGAAGGAACCAACCTAACCTTATTGATATTAGGGTCGAGGTTCCAAAGTTTGAAGGAAAGCTGGACGTTGATGAATTCTTGGAATGGCTATTTCTTAGAATGGCTACACATGTTTGAAAGAGTCTTTGATTACAAGGAGATTCCAGAGGATAAGAAGGTAAAACTTTTTACTCTTACACTTAGAAAGTATTCTTGTCTTTGGGGGACTAACTTGTGTGCGAAAAGAGTTAGAAAAAGAAAAGGCAAGGTCTGAACTTATGAGAAAATGAAGTCTAAGCTTAGAACCCATTTCTTACCCCCTTCTTACCTTCATGATAGTCACTCCCAATTACACAATCTTACTTAAGGTACCATGAGCATAGAGGAGTATAAAATTTGAGAAACTTTTGATCAAATGTGACCTTCAAGAGGTTGAAGACCAAACCATTGTGAGTTGCTTAGGAGGACTTGATCCTTGGTATACTCTTGTGGTCGAATTACAGCAATACTTGACCTTTGATGAGGTATGTGTTCTAGCTCACAAGGTAGGGGAAAAAAAAGAAAAAAGAAAGACAAGCCCCACAAAAGAGACTTTCCTAAAACTCCACTCAAGAGCCAACTTTTAACAGGGGAAGCTTATTCCGAACCCTGAAACCTACTATTTTAGCCCTTCCACCCCACAAAAGAATAAACTCCACAAAAGCACATAGCCACATAAAATAGACCTAACCCTAATGTTTTGAACACGAGAAGATGTTTCAAGTGCAAAGGCCTTGGTCACATTGCTTTGGACTACCCTAATAGGAAAATTGTCTCCTTAGCCGAATGAGAGGATACAAAGTAGGAGGAAATCGAGGTTTACTTGATAGAGGATCAAGAGGAGGTTGTGGAGGAGGCAGATGAATGAGAGTTATTGGCATTGAGAAGGGCTTTGAGTGGTCTTAAAGGAGACAAAGAAGAACAAAGAGAGAATATCTTTCACTCTAGGTGTATTGTCCAAGGAAAAGTATGCTCTTTGATCATTAATGGAGGGAGTTGTGCTAATGTGGTTTCTCTTGGCATGATGGAGAAATTCAACCTCCATGCCTCAGCTCACCCTTGCCCATACAACATCCGATGGCTTAATTAGGTCAAAGCGTGCAAGTTAATTCAAGATGCTTGATTACATTCTCCATTGGTAAGAATTACTAAGATGAGCTATGGTGTGACATTATTCCCATAGATGCATGTCTTGTTCTGTTGGAAAGCATGGCTATTTGATAGGAAGGTAATGTTTAATGGTTACTTGAATACTTATTCCTCATCTAAGGATGGGAAAAAGATCTCACTTGCGCCTTTAAGCCCTTCCCAACTCCATAAAAGTAAGCCACAAAAAATGATGAGCATTCAGACGTCTTTCTCACTTGTAGTGAACGATTATTTAAAGTTCTTACCCTGGGTTTACATCTTTTAAAGAGTGGATTCTCTCTATCCTTGATGAGTCTGAAAGCTCTCCCCTATGCCATCCTTTAGCCACATCACTACTTGGGCATTTTACTCATCTCTTTGCCCTTGGGTCTACCTCCCAAAGGAGCCATACAATATCATTTGGACCTTAATCCCTGAGCCATAGTCCTAAACAAACTAACTATAGAGATTTAAAGGCAAGTGGAGGAATTGATCTCCAAGGGGTTGTTTATGAATCACTTAGCCCTTGTCCTATCTCGTCTCTTTTAGTCCCTAAAAAGAATGGGAGCATGAGAATGTGTGTGAATTGCTGAGCCATCAACAAGATTACTATTAAGTATAGACATCCCATACCAAGGCTTGAAGACATGCTAGATGAGTTACATGGTTCTAAAGTGTTTTTCAAGGTAGATTTGAGAAGTGACTATTATCAAATCCATATTAGAGATGAAGATGAAGGGAAGACAACCTTTAACATTAAAGGAGGCTTGTATGAGTTGCTAGTCATGCCATTCGAATTGTCTAATGCACCTAGTATCTTTATGATGCTTATGAATCAAGTGTTTAAGCCTTATATTGGTAGGTTTGTGGTGGTTTACTTCGATGACATACGAAACTATATCAAGAATGAAGAGGAACATCAAGACAATCTAATTCAGATTATAATGGTTCTTGAAAAGGAAAAGGCTTTATGATAAAGTTAAAAAGTTCATTTTCTTCACAAATAAGGTGACTTTTTTAGGTTAAATTGTGACTGTTCATAGCGCCAAAGTGGATGAAAGCAAAGTAGAGGCTATTTGGTGGGCTTATTCCAAAGAGCATTCAAGGTGTACATGGACTTGCCTCATTTATATAAAAGGTTCATAAGAAACTTTAATTTAGTACCATTATGACCCCCATGATCGAGGTGAGTAAGGGTTCATCCTTCAAGTGGACTCCTAAAGCTTAAAGAGCCTTTAAAGAGATCAAGTCCAAGGTCACTCAAGCCCTAGTATTAGCCCTGCCTTATTTTGACAAAGTCTTTGAGATTGAATGTGATTCTTCTGGAGTAGGAATTGGTGGAGTACTCACCCAAGAAGGAAGGCTGTGAGCCTTCTTTAGTGAGAAGTTTTATGATTAAAGAAGAAAGTACTCCACACATGATAAGGAGCTATTGTACGGAGTCTTAAGCGTTGGAGGCATTGCTTGGTGGCTAGAGTTCACATTGCATTCTGCCATAAGGCCTTGAAGTACATTCAGGGCCAACACAAGCTTAACTCACGGCATGCTAAGTGGGTAGAGTACCTCCAATCTTTCCGCTTTATAATCAAGCATAGGTAAAGCAAGGAGCTGATGCTTTATCAAGAAGACACTTGCTTTTATTTTAACTAGATGCTTGTATCCTTGGATTTGAGCATCTTAAATCCTTTTATGTTGATGATGAAGACTTTAGGGAGTTTTACTCAGAATGTCAAAAGCATCCAAAAGGGGACTTTCTGATCCAAGAAGGGTACTTGCTCAAGGGTATCGTTTATGCATTCCAAAGTGTGGCACTCGTGAATCGGCGGTTAGAGAGATTCATGAGGGTTCACTTGCTAAGGAAACACTAACTTTGGCTAGGCATGAGTAAGAATGTGCAAGACATCTTGACTAGGTGTGCTACTTGTCAAGTGGCTGAGAGTCACTTACTCCTTCACAACCTATACACATCTCTACCTATTCCCACTCTTCCTTATTTGATATGAGGATAGATTTCAGCTTTGGCTTACCTAAGACTCAAAAGAACAATGACTCCATCTTTGTGGTGGTAGACTGCTTTTCCAAGATGGCTCATTTCATAGCTTGCAATAAGAGCAATGATGTCGCTCGTATTGCCAAGTTATAATTCAAGGAAGTCATGAAATTGCATGGTATTCCAAGGTTTATTGTCTCATACCGTGATACTAAGTTTCTTAGTCACTTTCACATTACCTAATGGAAGAAGATGGAAACCAAGCTCAAGTATAGCACAACCTGTCATCCTCAAACTGACGGCGCAATAGAGGTCACTAATAGGACCTTGGGAACTCTCTTGAGGGCTTAGACTAAGTCCAATGCCAAGGCTTGGGATTTACTTCTCCCACATGCTAAATTTGTTTACAACAAGGCACTGAGCAAGACAACGGGGATGTATCCCTTCAAGGTTGTCTATGTATAACACCCCAGATGCACATAACCCACAGTTTACATTCTCTCCATTAATTTCACTAATTAGAAGTGATAACCTAATGATCAGAGTGTTATCGCTATCTAAAAAGGACAAAGCTTTGCTTATAAACTATAAACATAACAAAGCTGAGCTTTGTTTACCCCTACAAGGCATTCACACAATCATAAACCATCAGAACCATACATAAATAACTTATAACAATCTCAAATTTTACACCAAAATATAGTAACTTTCTGTAGAGTACACAGTTTTAATATCAGAATATTTCACAATATAGTGCTAAAAATATTTAGAACTAATACACCACTGTTCCTTTCAAACTTCCTTGCTCACTTGTCTCCTCTAGTCGGCCTGCTATGTTGAGGGAGATTCACTAAGCATTTGCCTAAAGCGAAACATGAAAACATTTCAAACTATGAGCTGAATCTTAATATATACATTCCTATATTGTTAAATGTCCATTGAAAAAAACTGGTTGGGCTCATATTGCAATTCATTTTAATTTAAAATAGGGAATGAGATGAACCTAAAATTGTATTGCTACTTATTATCTGATAGTGAACCTTTAATGACGGTTACTATATGTAGATACGTGTACACCTGCCAAACCAATCGGGGACCTGGCCTGAACTCACGCGGGTAATGGAAGGGCAATGCCCTGTAACTGATAACTGATGGGGTCACTAATTATGTGAAAAACCACTAATTAAACTGATTCATTGATGTATTTATCAAAACATTATAATTTTGATAAATATGTGCCGATTTCTAAAGATACAGGCAATGAACCTACCTGGGACTTTTAATGAAATCTCACTGAGTATGGTTATGCATAAAAAGCGGAGGAAATGGTAGATTAGGCCTTGATTCTATTCAAAAATATCATTATACGAATAGATAGTTAGCAAATGTATTTATTTTCATAGTTGATAGTTTTAGTTAAAAAAAGTAAAGGCTTGACATGAGCTAACATAAATAACTCATAACTTAATCTCATGACCTCAGCTGAAGACCTAGTTCCCTAATATAGAAAGCGTAAAAAGTCCCACAAAACTTTTATTTACAAAGCAAAACATAATTCCCATAATAGGGTTCCTAAAATTGGCTAGAACACAATTATTTAGCAAAACGGTCATAGCTTTTTCTAGAGAACTCAGATTAAATTGATTCAAAAGAAATTTGAAAGATAACTCACTGATTTATCTACTCATTAAAAATCACAATTTTTTAGTGGGCCAAACAGTACCAGTTTAATCACAAAATGACCAATGTTTTCGGTTTGTTCACAGCCCTACTGTTTTCCCCCTTTCTTTTCACATAATTTCCCATCTAAAATCACTCCTTAAAATCATTCAACAAATACTCAGTTATTCTCATCACCTTATAGAGTTGTTTACTCAGTTTCATTCCACAATCATCTACATCAAAATTTCAGTTCTTCTCTTTTTCAAACCCACTTCTCAAAACACATCCATGATCTTACTTATTTACATAAATGTGTAAAATGACCTTTTATAATCAATTGGAGAAATTTCTGTAATTCACCCCTTTTACAAGAATCACACCAAGTCAGTTTCTAAGTCAAAGAACACATCCAAGATTCATTTTACATCCAAGTATACAGAAATAACATGCTTGATACCAAAAGAAAGCCAAACCATGCATACTCATTAAAACCCTAACTTGTGGCCAACTTAGATTCACCTTTAACTCATTCAAAACTACACCAACACCACTATAATCATTTATGAAGCCAAAGACTACCAAATCAAATACAACACAATCCATAAGCATCACTTAAAGCTTAAGCTTGCATGATAATGAACTATCACAACTCCCACATACTTTCAGGCTTCACCAACACTTAAAACTTCAAAACAACTCTTATTTCTATCAAAGCAACATGATAATCCATAAAAACAACAAAAGAAAGAATCAAAATCGAGATACAATCAAAATCAGCAAGAATAAGGTTAGGGTTTACTTACTTTGCTTGAAGAAAAAGTGGTGTAGATGAGGTTTGGTGTTTGTGGGAGTCTAGCGGGTGACTAGGGTGGCTGGTGGTGGTTGTTAGGTGGCTGGAGGGGATTGTTTTAGTAGTACGCTGGTGGCCAAAAGGAGCAAAAAAAGGAGGGGGTAGCCGGTTGGGTGAAGAGAGAAAAGAGGATGGGTTTGTGTGATTTTTTTTTTTTTAAACTTGGCTTGAAATGATCTAAGAATTACTTGGCTGAATTTTTGTCCCCAAAAAGTAGCTTTTAGCTAATTACAATTAGGCATAAATTATGGTAATTCGCTAGGTTTAATTAAGCAAGCTTGTTGGGCTTCAGATTGGGCCAAAATGAATTGGACTCGACAATAAAACGCTCCATAACGATAATGTTTTTACGTAACTCAAATTTAGATTTTTGTGATGTTACGAAAAAATTAATTAAATCACTTGGATTATAATTATTATGGCCTACTATCAATTTTTCAAAAATTTTCGTTAATAAATAAAAAACCCGAATTGCAAAGTGAGGGCCCAAATGATTTTTTTCCCACCGGGATTATTAAATACGATAAATAAATGTGAGAAGAAAAATCAACATGAAGTAATTAATTAAATAAACATGATTTAAGGTTGGGCTATTACAGCTTTCCCTCTTTAAAGAGTTTTGTCCTCGAAACTTATGAACTTTATCGAAACATGCAAAATTACCTCAAATAAATGTAGATACTTGACTTTCATTTCCTCTTCAGTCTCCCAAGCGTCTTCTTGGGAGGTATGGTTTGTCCAGAGCACCTTGACTAGAGGTATATGCTTGTTGCGCAGCTGCTTAATCCTATGATCTATATCTGGACTGAATGCTCTCTATACACTACAACCCCATTGATTTCAATATGTTCAGATATGATGGTATGGTCCATATCTGGAATATATTTCCTGAGCTGAGAGATGTGAAACACATTATGCACGTGTTCAAGTTCTATTTGTAGATCCAGCCGATAGGCTAAAGGAAACTTTTCGACGATTTCATAATGTCCAATGTATCTTGGACTCAATTTACGCCGCACTCCAGACCTCTTGATACCCCTGGTTGGTTAAATTTTCAGAAAAACTTTATTGCCTACTTGAAACTTCAAAGGCCTCCTTCTTTTGTCAGCATAACTCTTTTGTTGGCTCTGGGCAACCCTAATATGCTCTCGAATTCTTCTTATTATTTTAATGGTTTCCTAAATCATTTCGGGCCCTATAATTAATGCCTCATCCAAATCACTCCTACATAGCGGGGTTCTACATTTTCTCCCGTATAGAGCCTCAAATGGGGCCATTTTTATTGTGGACTGGTAGCTATTGTTATAAGAAAACTCCACCAATGGTAAACCATCTTCCTATTTCCCTTGAAATTCCAATGCACAAGCGCCTAGCATGTCCTCTAGAATTTGATTCACTCTTTCGGTTTACCCATCTGTCTCGAGGTGATAAGAGTTACTAAAGTTCAATTCGGTCCAAAAGGCTATTTGAAGTGGTTGCTAAAAACAGGCTTGGAATCATTGATCCCTATCTGATACTATGTCTAAGGGGATCCACTGTAGTCAGACTATCTCCTTAACATACAGCTAGGCTAGTTTTTCAACTCCCTAAGTATCCCTAATTAGCAGAAATGGGTCAACTTGGTAAGTCGATCGACTATGGGAATTTCTAGAGGTTGCAATTCACCCACGGCACGCTGATGCTCTACTTTAACCTTCTGGCAGGTTAAGCACTTATCTACATATTTTGCAATCTCCTTCTTCAAATTATTCCACCAGAAGTATTGTCTCAAGTCTTTATACATCTTGGTGCCTCTTGGATACATCGAGTAGCTAGTGTTGTGAGCCTCCTCTATGATCTGCTTCCTAAATTCCACATTTTTGGGTGCACACATGCAATTCTAGACTTGTAGGGTCCCATCCTCATGTACCACAAACCCAGGAGCCTTCCTCTCCCTAAATTTTGCTTTATTCTTTGGAGTTCAGGATCACTTTCCTAGCTCACCCGAATTTCCTCCACTATGGAGGGTTGTAAGATAAGTGCTGATAATTAAACATTTGCTTGCCCATGGGATACCGATTACTCGAAAATTCAGCTAACCGAAAATCGGCTAGCCAAAAGGTTAGTTCGCAAAAATTGTGAACCGAAAACCGAACCGAAACTTTGGATTAATCAATTTTTGGTCAACCAAATTTTTTGGTTGGGCTAAAATCTGAACAGTAACCGAATCAAAAAACTCAATCAACTGGATTTTCGGTTTAGTTATTGGTTGGCCGTTAATTTGAATAATTGATTTTTACTTTTCACTCATTTTTAAATTAATTTAACTATTTGAGACACCAAATATTAATTTGCAGATTATTGTATGTTTAGTCTTATCCTTCAATAATGATAAAATGTATAGTTGACTGATATAAAATTTAGTAAATTTTTTTAAAAAGTGAAGTTTTAATCGTCGATTAACCATGCAGTTAACTGAATCTCAAATGGCCAAACCTAAGCTGAAACCAAAACTAAAAAAATTTTTCGGTGAAAAAATCAAATTGCTTAACCAGGTTTCCTGTTCGACTTTTTGGTTTCAGATTTTTTTTCTCACAGCTAATTAGCAGCATTGTTAGTGGTAAAACTGACCTAAAGTTAGCTCAAAAGTGCTCAAAAGCATTTAGCAATCATGTAGGGAAACAAAGTTTTTGAAAGTTCCTTGAAAACCATAATGTCAAAGTTTGAATCAATCGCTCAAATCATCTAATACAGTCACATCAGCACATGGATTAGAGAGTGTTAGAAAAACTAGTAGAACCTCACTTTAGTCATGTAACACTCTACACTCATGTGCTTTAAGATGTAATAGGCTTCCCTCAATTCTAATTCCAAAGACTTAAATCTACCATAAGCTTTCTAAAACTCACTCATTCGCCATCACTAGTATAAAACACACATTACACAATCATGAGGACTTTAGATGGCTTTCAATAGGGCTACCAGTAAAGGTAAGAGAGGAACAAATATTTTTGGGAATGTGGAGCTAAAAGCCAAGTCTAAGAGCTAAGCTCTCCTAATGTTCTCATGAAAAACTCTTCTTAAAGCAATACTACTCAAATGCAAAAACACATCCCTTTAAGCAAATCAAATGAGGAGAGTAGAGTTGAAATTCAAAAACAATCATAGACAATCCAACGACACCAAACTCTTTTATTCACCTTTTCACCCTTTTGCTTTCATTTTCATATCATTTTTTCTTCTTTTTTTTAAACAAAGGGATTGGCCATGGAAATAAACATCAAACCTTTTTTCCAACTCTTCTCCAATCATTTTCCAACAACCTATCCATTATCAAAACAGGGGATCTCTCATATGAGCAAAACAGGACAAATTCTTTCCCCAACTCACCAAACCAAACAACCAAAAGATCTTGGTACTCAAAGCTAACTCCCAATCAAAATATTAAGAAGTGAAACTCTCTGTGGTCTTGGCTAATGGGAAGACATGTGTTTAGCCTGTAACACCCCGAAATGCACATGCTTCACTGTTGTAATTTCTTAACTAATTCTCTTGATTAGGGGTGATAATCCCAATGATTGGGGTGTTATCGTCGTTCCAAAAAGGACAAGGCTTAGAGCTATTACACTAGAGATATTATAGTTGAGCATAAATCGAGCCCATAAACATTCTACACCAACCAAAAGCATATATGTGTAGATGATAGCAAACATAGGTTCGTACATCATAAAAGGCAATTCAATATTGTTGTTATAGCCACAAGATAACTCAAAATACATCTCCAAAAACATAAGTGCAATACACCATTAGGAGCCCGACCAGGGTCCATTGCTCACTTATCATCCTCAGCAGGTTTGTTACCCTGGAGGTGATTCACTGAACGCTTTCCTAAAACAAAATATTGCACTCATTCCGAAATGTGAGCTAAAGCTTAGTACATACATTCTTGTATTGTTACACAATCATTGAAACATTTGTTGGGCCCACTTTGCAATTCATTTAATTTAAAACAGAGAATTAGATGAATGTAAAACTGCATTGCTAGTTATTATCTGGAAGTGAACCCGTGAGAACTGATACGATCCATAGATAAGTGTATACCTGCCAGGCCTATTAAGGGACCTGACCTAAGGCCGCACGGGTAACTAAAGGCCAATGCCTTGTAACTAACAACTAATTGGGTCACTAATTACGTTACAAGTCATTGACTAAACTAATTCATTGATGTACTTACCAAAACATTATAATTTTGATAAATATCATTCTGATTTCTAAAGATACAGATAATGAACGTACCTGAGATTTTTAATGCAGTCTCAATGGATAGTATTTATGCATAAGAGGGGCAAGAAACGATAGATTAAGCCTTGATTTTGTTCAAAATTGTCATTATAGGTACATGTAGTCAGCAAATGAACTTAATCTCATAATTGATAATTTTTAATAAAACTTGTTTAGTAAATGGTATTTAGAATGCAGTGAATTGATATCAAATAGGTTAAACTAAGATGACACAAACTATATAAACTATGAAAATTTAGTTTGGATCAAGGTAATAAAATATAACTCAAAGTGAAATAAACCAAGGTAACACATTGCTCTATCTATTCACCAACATTCATAATTTTTAGACGTGCCAAACAGTACCAGTTTTGTCACAAAGGCACCCCTATTTCGGGTGTGTTCACAGCCCTACTACCCATGCTCTCAACCTTTTCTTGGCATAATTTCCTATAAAATCACTAACCCATTATTTGTTCCTTATCATTTCCTTTCAAAGTCATATTACTCAAATTTACTCAATAATCGTCTTCATCTAATTTTCAATTCTTCTCATTACAAAAAACACTTAAAATATATTGCTAATCTCACTTGCTTGCATAGATGTACAAAATAACCTCTTTTAATCAATTAAATAATGTTTCCATAATCCACCTCTATTTGTAAAAATCACCTAAAGTCATTATCCAGGTTAAGCAACACCTCTAAACTTCATTTCCCATCCAATTGTATACAATCAATATATTTCAAGCTAAAAGTAAACTAATCCATGCATGATCAGTAAAATCCTAGCTTATGACCAGCTTATTTTTGCATTTAAACTCAACCAAAATCACTACAACACCATCATAATTATTATTAATGCTAAAGGTTACAAGACCAAATGCAAAGCAATCCAAATCATATTTCAAACTTAAGCTTGCATGTTCATGTATAAACTTAACCCTAGCATATGTTTTTAAGCTCAACCAATACATTAACAACCAACCCAACACAAACAAAAGTCAAAACCAAGAATCAACAAGATAAGGGTTAGGGTTTACTCATTTTGAGCTTAAAGGAAGATGTGTAGGTGATATTTGATGCTTGCGAGAGTGTGAGTGGTGGCTAGGGTGGCAGTTGGTGGTTGGTGGTTGTTTGGTGGTTGAAAAAGGGTGGTGGCATCAACAGATTCAACAACCGGGGGGAAGAAGGGGCTGCCATGTGGGGGGTGGAGGAGGAGGAGGAGGATGGCTTGATATTTTGTGATGTTTTTACATGGATGAAACTGATCCAAAATATTTACTTGGCTGAGTTTTAACTTGCTAAATGTACCTTTTTGCTAATGATAATTAGGCATAATTGATGGTAATTAGTTACGCAAATGAAGTAGCAACTTGTTGGGCCAAAATTGGGCTTACATGAATTTGGACCCGGATAGAAAATTAAACCGTATGTGATTAAACTTCTTGTAGATCAAAATTAAATTTTGTGATGTCATGAAAATTTATTATCTCTAAACCACAATTATCGAGGCCTACTATCAATGTTCCCAAAATTTTACGACAACAAAAGCCCAAATTGGAAAGTGTGCCCAAAATGAATTTTTCTAAATCAGAATAATTAAATGCAATAATAAAATGCGAGTAAATTAACAACATGACTTAATTAAATAAATAAAAATGATTTAGGGTTGGGCTATTACAGCCGTCGCCCCTTAAAGAAGTTTGTCCTCGAAACTTATGAACGTTGCCATAACATGCAAGATTACCTCAAATAGGTGTGAGTACTTGGTTTTCATTTCTTCCTTGGTTTCCCAAGTGGCTTCTAAGGAGGTATGATTTGATCAAAGCACTTTAACTAAGGGTATCTGCCTATTGCGTAGTCGCTTAATCGTGTAATCTAATATTTGTAGTGGACGCTCTTCGTACACTAGATCACCAGTGACCTCAATGGGCTCCGTTACAATCGCATGGTTAGGATCTAAGATGTATCTCCTGAGTTATGAAACATGAAACACGCTATGCACGTGCTTGGGTTCCACAGGCAGATCCAGATAGTACACCTCGGGATTTAACTTTTTATTAATTTCATCTGGCCTAATATACCTTGGGCTCAGTTTGCCTCGTACTCCAAATTTCCTGATACCCTTAGTTAGGGAAACTTTTAGAAAGACCTTATCGCCTACCTGGAACTCCAGAGGCCTCCGTATTTTATCAACGTAACTCTTCTGTCCACTTTGGGCAACCTGAATATGCTCTCAAATCTTCCTTACTGTTTCAGTGGTTTCTTGAATTAGCTCTAGGCCCAGAGTCAATGCCTCATCTAGGTCATTACCGTATAAAGTGTTTATGATTTTCTTCTATATAGAGCCTCAAATGGGGCCACTTTAATGGTGGATTGGTAATTATTATTGTAAGAAAACTCCACCAATGATAAGTCATCCTCCCATTTCCCTTGAAATTCCAAAACATAAGACCTAAACATATCCTTTAAAATATGATTTAGTCTCTCTGTTTGCTCATCTGTTTCAGAATGATAAGAGCTGTTAAAGTTCAATTTGTTTCCAAAGGCTCTATGAAGCGCTTGCCAAAAACGGACTCGAAATCTCTAATCTCTATCAAACACTATGTCTAAGGGAATCTCATGTAGTCAAACTATTTCCTTAACATATAGTTGGGCTAGTGTTTCAACTCCTTAAGAATCCGGAATTGGCAGAAAATGCGCTAATTTAGTGAGTCGATCAACTATTACCCAAATGGCATTCTTCTTTGAAGCAGATAAAGGAAATCCCATGATGAAGTCCTTCGAGGTGGAGTCCCACACTCCAACTTCCAAGCGGAAATTTCTAAAGATCGTAGTTTACCCACAAGACCTTGATCCTTAGCTTTAACCTTCTTTGGCAAATCAGACATTTGTCAACATAATCTGTAATCTCTTTCTTTATGTTATTCCATCAAAAGTACTGCCCCTGGTCTCTATACATCTTCGTGCCCCCTGGATGCATCGAGTATCAGGTGTTGTGAGCTTTCTCCAAGATCTTCTTTCTTAACTCCTCATTTTTGGCTACACATAGGCGATTCTGGAATCGTAAGGTCCCATCTTCATGCACTGTAAACTAGGTGACTTCCCTTTCTCAAGATTTTGCTTTATTCTTTAAAGCTCAGGATCACTTTCTTAGTTCGATTGCATTTTCTCCATTATAGAGGGCTGTGAGGTAAGCATTGATAATTGAACACTTGCTTGCCCATGCAACACTAATTGAATACCCAACTACTCAAGCTTTCTTAAGAGGTTCAACTGTGTAATCACCACAGTATTCAAACTATGTTGTGTCATCCTACTCAGGGAATCTGCCAAAACATTTGCTTTTCTGGGGTGATACTAAATCTACTAGTCATAGTCTCTAAGTAACTCTACTCAATACCTTTGTCTTAAGTTGAGCTCTTTTTGAGGAAGATATACTTCAAGCTTTGATGGTCAGTAAAGATCTTGCATGGTACCCCATATAAGCAATGTCTCCAAATTTTCAGTGCGAAAACCATAGTTGCTAAGTCCATGTCAAGGGTAGGGTAATTATTCTCATAAGACTTAAGTTGTTGGGAGGCATAAGCCACCACTTTCTCATCTTGCATCAGAACACACCCCCACACTATTTTTCGAGGCATCACTACAGGTAGTATGCTCCTTACCTTTTATCGGTAGGGTTAGGATTGGAGCGGTAGTTAATCGTTGCCTTAACTCTTAAAATGTCCTCTTACACTTCTCCATCCACTCAAATTTAATGGCTTTCTTCAACAAATTAGTTAAGGGAGATGCTATCTTCAAAATGTCCTTCACAAACCTCTGATAATGGCCAACTAAGCCCAAGAAACTCCTAATTTCTATGACATTGGTTGGTCTTGGCCACTATGTAATTGCTTTCACCTTCTGGGGGTCAATTTTAATCCCTTCATTTAAAACTACATGTCCTAAAAATACCATTTCTTCCAGCAAAAAATCACACTTCTTCGATTCGCCATATAATTAGAGTTCTCTCAAGGTTTACAACACTGCCCTCAAATTATGTTCATCTCTGTCCTTAGAGTACATCAAGATATCATTTATGAACACTACCACAAACTTGTCTAAATAGGATCTGAAAACTCTATTCATGAGATCCATAAAGGCCGTAGGGGCATTAATCAGGCCAAAGGGCATCACCGTGAATTCGTAGTGACCATATTTGGTGCTGAACATGGTCTTAGGGGTATCTTCAGGTTTAATCCTGAGTTGGTGGCATCTGGACCTAAAATCAATCTTAGAAAAGACTCCTACTCCTTGCAATTGATCAAAATGATCATTTGTTAGAAGCAAAGGGAATTTGTTCTTGATGATAATCTTATTCAACTCTCTGTAATCAATAAATAACCTTAAGGTACCATCCCTCTTCTTTACAAACAATACAGGCGCACGTCGTGAGGATACACTTAGTCTGATAATCCCTTCTATAATAACTCATCTAGTTGAATCTTTAGTTCTGTAAGCTCAATTAGAGCCATTCAATGTGGGGCTTTAGAGATAGGTTGGGCACTAGGGATAAATTCAATCTTAAAATCAATTTTCCTCTGCGGGGGCAGTCCTGACAACTCTTCAGGAAAAACATCTCCAAATAGACAGATTATAGGAATATCTTTTGCTTTCTCTCGTTTTGACTGAGCTTTCATAGCATAACACCAATACCTAATGCACCCTAGGCATTACAACTTATTTGCTTTCGTAGCAGAAATTATAGGACATGGTTTTTCCTCTCTTCACCCATAAAAACATACTTCTCTCCCATTTTTATTCCTTAAAATGACCTTAAGGGTTTCACGATCAATTTTGGCTCCATTAGTATGCAACCAGTTCATCCCCAAAATGATGTCAAAGTCTGACAAGTCAAATTAAATAAGGTCTCTAGGGAATGTGACTCCACTAATAGTAATAGGGGAAAGTTTATAGGAAATAAGGCACTCAACTATAGAATCATTAGACAGCTTGATTCTATAATTGCTTTATGACTTCATATATTCTCAAGGTTCAATTGCTTAGCAGATTGAGTGGATAAAAATGAATAAGTGGCACCCGAATCAAATAATGTATAAAAAATGGGTTTGAATTTAATTATCGTACCAGAGGTGGCAACTTCCTTCTTGCTCATTACATACGCCCTTCTTACTATTTTAGGCCTTGGAGGTTAGCGCCCTTGGCGAGGTGGGGCCAAGGGTTTTACTACACCCTTATCCACAGCGTTAAGTCTTTGAGGCCAGACAGCAATGAGGTGTTTTGCGCTTGCACACCACATGCACTTATCAGTCCCCACTCAGTTTTCCAGGGTAGTGTCGTTAGTTCTTCCCATTTCCCACAGGGCTCTATTGGATCTACAGGATGACTCTTGGGAGGAGTGGGAGTAGGTTTCTTCTAATTTACACTCTTACTTGGTTCCCCGCTCGATCCTTTTCCTCTTTTAAGTTATTGGGTTTAGGGCCTTCAACTCAGTCTTTACTCGCTCTACTTCAGTTGCTCGCTTATATAACTCCTGGCAAATCGAGATTCGTTGACCGGCTAGCTGGTTACAGATGTAAAAAGCTAGACCCTCTTCAAATCTCCTCATCTTCAATCTTTCAGAGGACACAAAATCGGGGCCGAACCTAGACTGTTCTGCGAACCTACTAGCGTCCTGCAATATAATCATACAACCACTCACCTTTAGTTTCATAAATTTTTTTTCCTTTTGTTTTTGAACCACAACTAAAGAAAATTTTGCCTGAGTTCCTCTAGGAATTTACTCCAGGTGAATCCAGGCCCTATGAGCCTACTCTTAATGGTGTTCCACCAGATATCATCTTTACCAGTCAAATAGTACGTCCCAGTGTTCACTTTCTTCTCTTCTGGAACCTCTACTACTGTAAAAATTTTATCCATTCTCCTCACACATTCCTCCAATTCCACTGGGTCATACTTTCCATCGTAAACTTTAGGGTTGCATTGTGCTACCCTGTCTGCCAATATATCATCTATATGAGGGTTTTCAGCAGGTACTAGGAGAATCCCTTTCATCAGTTCAGCTATCGAAGTCGGTAAGGAGTTTGGGTTCCCAATGTTATTAGCTAACCCAGGGGGAATGGGGGGCGTTTCACTAAAAGTTGGTGGCATATTACATGAGGCTTGTTCACTCGATCCCTAACCATGGTATGAGTTATCCCTTATATGAGTCTTCGCATTGTTTTGCACAAATTCAGATGTTCTGATCATACATTAAACGAAATAATTCAATCAGTTACACAAAGCCAACATATAAGATAAGTACACCCAACAAATATGACTAACAACATTATCCAAACAGAAACCAAGGCTTCATTTATCATTTCATAAATAATTCAATCACTTGCACAAAGCCAACGTATAAGATAAGTATACCCAACAAATATGACTAACAACATTATCAGAACAGAAACCAAGGCTTCATTTATCATTTCATAACAGCTTGCTTACATACATAACTGCTTACTTACGTACATAACTGCTTGCTTACATACATGATCAACAAAAGAATATTACGACTAACTAACTCACTAATGTCAGTTTGTAAATCTACCATAAACACTACCTAGCCTTAACCACTATGTCCGCCACATGCCAAAAAGAAGGCAGGACTAGTGAACATAGCCAGAGGGATCCATTTAACTATATACAATGACATAACCTGCGCAAAATACAGCTATCCAACTAACTGTGCTATATACACGTGGGGCACAAAATATGACTGACCTATCAAAAACAAAATCATCACCTAAACCAAACTAATGATCCCTAACTGGATCTTAGTATGGGTCAAACTCATCCTCTAGCTCCTTGCTCGAGTCAAAGCTGCTGCTAGATGCACTCAACACTGCCTCCTTAACCTCATGATCAATTTGATGCTCCTCGAACTCCGGGTCCTTCTCTGGATCCTCCTCTAGGTGCTTCATGGGCTTATCATCATAGCTAATCACCCCTATCTCTTGTGTGTTAGGCATACGAATGACCCCATGAGCCTTCCCAAACCCCGATGATGCTAGGCTGTCGCGCATTTAAGGAGTGCCCAGTGTAGATGGTGAGAGATACACACAGACTTGTCTATTACTACGAATCTCTAACGATATAAAAATAACCCTTACTAACTGTAGCTTCTCTCCCACCTATGTCTTCTCTCCATGCTTCATAACTTATCAAGAAAAAGCAAACCTGGCTTTGATAACAAATCTGTAAAAACCCAAAATGAACATGCCTCACTATTACAGTTTCTTAACTAATTCTCTTGATTACGAGTGACAATCCTAATGATCGGAATGTTACCGTCATTCTAAAAAGGACAAGGCTTAAAGCAATTATACTAGAGATATTATAGTTGAGTATAAATAGAGCCTATAAACATTTTACACTATCTAAAATCATATATGTGTAGATGATAGCAAACATAGATTTATACATCATAGAAGGCAATTCACTATTGTTGTTACGGGCACAAGATAACTCAAAATACATCTCCAAAAACATAAGTACAGTACACCATTAGCAACCCTACCAGGTTCCGCTGCTCACTTATCATCATCAGCAGGTTTGCTAGCCTAGGGACGATTAATTTAGCATTTACCTAAAATAAGACGTAGCAAACATTTCAAAATGTGAACCGAAGCTCAGTACATGCATTCCTGTATTGTTAAATAATCATGGAAACATTGACTGGGCCCACTTTGAAATTCATTTTTATTTAAAATAGGGAATTAAATGAATGTAAAACTGTATTGCTAATTATTATTTGGTAGTGAACCCCTAAAAACTTATATGATATGTAAATAGGTACACCTGTCAGGCCAATCGAGGGACCTCACCTGAGGCCGTGTGGGTAACTAGAGGAAAATTCCCTATAACTAATAACTTATGGGGTCACTAATTACATGATAAATCACTAATTAAACTTATTCATTGATGTACTTACCAAAATATTATAATTTTGATAAATACGTTCTGATTTTTAAAGATACAGGCAATGTACGTATGTGGGATTTTAAATGCAATCTCAACGGATAGTATTTATGCACAAGAGGGGGAAGAAATGAAATATTAGGCCTTCATTCTATTCAAAATTCCCATTATAGGTACATGTAGTCAGCAAATGAACTTATTCTCAAAATTAATAATTTTTAATAGAACTTGTTTACCAAATAGTATTCAAAATCCAGTGAATAGATACAAGATAGGTTAAACTAAGACGATAAGAACTATATAAACCATGAAAATTTAGTTTAGGTCAAGGTAATATAATACAATTCAAAGTAAAATAAACCAAGCCAAATAGTTTAGGTCATAAATTAAAGGCTTAATAGAAATAAAGGAAAATAATTCATAATTTACACTCTCGACCTCAAATAGAGACTTGAAACCCCAATATGGAAAGCTAAAGAGTTCTTGAGACACTTTCATTCTTAGTGCGAAACCCAACTACCACAACACGGTTATGAAATTGGGCTTAAACAAAACTATACACAACTTCCGCAAATGTTGCACAGTCTTAGCAAATCAACTATAACGTTTGCCACAGAACTCAGAATTAAGTGACTCAAGAGGTATTTGAAAGTTAATGCTTTTGTCTATCTATCCACCAAAATTCACAATTTTTGAATGTACCAAAAAGCACCAGTTTTGTCGCAAAGGCACCCCTGTTTTGGGTCTATTCATAGCCCTACTGTCTATGCTCTCAACATTTTCTTTACATAATTTCCCTCTAAGATCATTCTTTAAAATCACTAACCCATGTTTTATTCCTTATCGTCACCTTACAAAGCCATGTTACTCAAATTTACTCCATAATCATCTTTATCTAATTTTCAATTCTTCTCTTTACAAAAACACTTAAACTACATCCTTATTCTCATTTACTTTCATAGATGTGCAAAATAATCTCTTTTAATCAATTGAAGAAGGTTTCCATAATCCACCCCTTTTTGCAAAAATCACCCAAAGGCATTATCCAAGTTAAATGACACATCCAAACTTTATTTCCCATCCAATTATATGCAATCAACATATTTGAAGCTAAAGATAAACTAATTCATACATGATCACTAAAACCCTAGCTTATGACCAACTTATTTTTGCATTTAAGCTCATCCAAAACCACCACAACACCATCATAATCATTATTAATGCTAAAGGTTACAAGACCAAATACAAAACAATCCAAATCCTCCATGTCAAACTTAAGCTTGCATGCTCATGTATAAACTCAAACCTAGCATGCTTTTAAGCTTACGAACAAATTAAAACATCAAAATAGTTTTAATTTTTAACATAATAACATGATTAACATCCAAACCAACACAAACAAAAATCAAAACCAAGAATCAACAAGATAAGGGTTAGGGTTTTACGCACTTTGAGCTTGAAGGAAGAGGTGTAAGTGATGTTTGATGCTTGTTGGTGTGTGAGTGGTAGCTGGGGTGGCGGTTGATGGTTGGTGGTTGTTTAGTGGCTGAAATAGGGTGGTGGCAGTAGCAAATGCAACAACTAGGGGGGAAGAAGGGGCTACCATGTAGAAGGTAGAGGAAGAGGAGAGAGGATGGCTTGATATTTTGTGATGTTTTTACTTAGATGAAATTGATCCAAAATATTTGCTCGGCCGAGTTTGAACTTGATAAAAGTACCTTTTTGCTAATGATAATTAGGCATAATTAATGATAATTAGCTAAGCAAATAAAATGATAACTTGTTGGGGCAAAATTGGGCTTAAATGAATTTGGGCCCGAAAAGAAAATTGAACCGTATGTGATTAAATTTTTCGTATCTCGAAATTAAATATTTTTAATGTCATGAAAAAAAAATTAATCTTTTAAACCACAATTATCAAGGCCTACTGTCGATCTTCCTGAAATTTTACGACAACAAAATTCTGAATTGTAAAGCAGGCCCAAAATGAATTTTTCCAAACCGGAATGATTAAATACGATAATGAAGTGCGAGTAAATTAATAACATGGCTTAATTAAATAAATAAACAGGATTAAAGGTCGGGCTATTGCATAGCCAAAGGCTATGTATGAAGGCTCACATCAATAAACATGGGTTAAAGCTCAAAGGGGCTAGCAAGGGGTATATCATGCATAAGAAGGGAGGCTAATTGGTTAAATAATATCTCAGTCATTTTGCGTAAATGCATACGCTAAATTTGACCATGAATGTGAGCCAAAGCATGTTCTACGGAAATAATATCTAGGATTAGTCACTCAAGAAATGGCAAAGAGACTAAAATTGAAAAATTAGTCTTGTAAAGCTCAAAGTTTCATAGGACATCTACGAAGGTCATTACTTGATTATAAGGATTCACATGCCAACATTCATGCAAAAAATCATGGGGCAATCAATTTATACTCAACACATGGTCGAAACATGAAGCATATTTTTCACAAACTCATTTCGAAACACCTTTATTCACAATTGGGCATATCAAACAATCATTCCAAACTAAAGAAGACTATTCAGTCTGTAAATTTCATCATTAGAGGACTTTTTTCATTTTATTGAAGTTAAACCTAAATTGTAAAACTACTCTAAATGTCATGCTTCGAGTGCATAAAAAATGCAAAACTATGAGAATGAAACTTAAGGCATTAATGATATGCTCTAGCTATATAAAGTTAATCCTAAAATGCAACTCTAAATGCAATCATGTACACTATATACATATAATCAATCCAAAAAACCAGGCATTAGATGGCATCATTCAACTCAACTCCCTCATGTTTAGACAAAGCACTGTTCTTAATGCTAGAACAGATGTATGAAATGAAAGGGGGAGTACCAAAAAGCAATCAGAAGGGAAGAGGGGAAGGAGGGTGTGGGCGACAGCCTTTAGAGATATACCAATCTCTCCAGGTCTCGTGAAAAGCGCAAAAGGTCCTGAGAGTATTAGTTTTGGGAGGCAATTATTCCACGAAGCTCATCATGCACTGTTGGATAAAGTCACAACAGAGTAAAATTCTTACTTTCAACATGTGCTCATTAAGAGGCCTACTCCTCCTAATCAGACATAAGGATTGCGAGAACCTTGTCATAAGCATAGGAAGAAGAGTGATAAGTAGGTGGGGGTGGAGGAGGTGTGGGATGGACAACCTCAGCATCACTGGGTAACCATGGGAGGTTAGCTTAATGAAGTAAGGTGGTCCTCTCAACATTGGGAAGCGGCAAAAGCCGGTTCTTAGGGTATATCCAACACAATCAGCCAACCTCAACCTTACAAAATTTCATCTGCTCAAAACCGACTTTATCAAGCTACCGGACCCTGGAACCCTTTCCTCAGGGTTAGACTCAACTCCCAAAGATCTAATAATGGAGGTGATGAGATGTCCAACTGCTATCCTACCTGCAGTACTAATAGCTACCCTATACAAATGTCATGCTAAGAAAGACACAGGGTTAATCCATCCACCATTCATCATACATGACAAAAAGTACAGCTTAGATAATCGAGGGACATTCATACTATTGTCCCTAGCAAAGACACCATAAGAATGCATTCATTGGGTCACCTGTATACAAGGATTCCTAATGAAAGTGCCCTTATAAGTACTTGTATTTTACTTATGATCCCCCAAAATCTCATGCCAAGAAGCATTCGTGTTAAACTCTTGGGGAACTTTACTGCACGATAAGTCCAAAGGCACTAAGTTTAGTTCATGGAATTCCCCTTGCAAATGAAACGAAAGGTATCCTTCTTGATGTTTACATGCAAGGTACTTAAGAATTCAAGGGTGAGATCCCTGTAGGTATGGTCCTTCATTTTAATAAATTGACCCATTCCACCCTTTGCAAGCAACCACCTAATATCATTCAATAAGACCAATTGGTTCAGTAAATCCTCATCATAATAACAGGTAGCTACAACAACTCTACCACTCAAGTAATTATAACAAGCAATATGATTGGGATAAGTTAAACCAAGGGATAGTGAACATTACCTTGGGTCAGTGCATTGGTAGAAGTTCAGGACGTCCTCATGGTTCATTGTGGTGCTTAGACGAAGGTACCCGTTCCTTGGGTGCTCCTAAGAGATTAAATGAAATAGGGAAAGGTTGGGAGAAATCCTCAATAATGGAGGATAGTGGGGAAGGAAAAAGAGAGAAAATGAAGAAATGGAGCTTTTGGGCAATTGAGTGGAAAAAGGATTAATATGAGTGAAAAATATGAAGGATTTGAATAGTTAAAGATGGCAATGGAGAAAGGAGGTAGAGATGTGGCTAGAGAGTGAGGATGAAGGGGAAATTTGAAAAGGAAAGATGAATGGGATGAAAATAGAGAGATTTTGAGTGAATGGGAGTGGAAAATACAAGAAGAATTGAAGGAATTAGAGGTTGGGTAATGGCGATTTTAGGGAGAAAAGAAGGGAGGTAGCGAGGGAGAGTGTCGAGATGAATATGAAAATGAGGATTGAGGAGGGGGAATTACGGTCAAAACCCTTGACTGCAGCCCATAACAGCTCACCACAGGCCATCCGTGGTGGCTTCTACATGTCTTCTCTTAGAAAATTTTTTCCAGTTTTTTTTTTTTTGGGGTTTATTGTAGCTACACCACAGTTCGTGGTAAATACTACTCTTAGGCCATGATAGTGACTAGCTCACTATTGTTAATGTTGAATTTTTTTCCCTCTCTTTTTTTTTCCTTGTTTTTTTCTCGCACAATATGATAACAACCTCGAATCTATAAATAAAATGCTTGGGTTGTCTCCCCAAGAAGTGCTCTTTTAGGGTTAAGAGCTCAACCTTCTTCCCTACGCTTGTAGTGGATCAGTGGGTTTATGGATAGTAGCCTTTTCAATGGATTCCCCCACAAAATAAGGTTTAAGTCGCTACCAATTTATCTTGAATGCACCGGTAGACTCACTCCACACTTTCACCGCTCCATGGGGAAAGACCTTGGTGGCTTGAAATGGTCCTGACCACTAGGATCTTAGCTTACCTGGAAATAACCTTAACTTGGAGTTAAACAACAGAACCATGTCACCTTCCTCAAACCGCCTCTTTATAATGTGCTTGTCATGCCATCTCTTGGTCCTTTCTTTCTGGATCTTAGAACTCTCATATGCTTCCAATCGTAATTCATCAAGCTCACTCAATTGCAACATTCACCTCTCTCCATTTGCTGTAAGATCAAAATTAAGCATTCGAATAGCACAATACGCCTTGTGCTCTAACTCTACCGGCAAATGACAAACCTTCCCAAACACTAGCCGATATAGAATAGTGCATAGAGGAGTCTTATAAGTGGTTCGATAAGCATCATCAAGTTCCACAGGCCAATGTTTACAGGAGTGATCAACTTTGTTCTCTAAGATACTATTCAATTCACGGTTGGAGAGCTTTACTTGGCTACTAGTTTGGGGGTAATAAGGTGTAGCAACCTTGTGAAGAACCCCGTGCCTCTTCAAGAGAGGTTCCAAGGGCTTGTTGCAAAAATGAGCCCTATTGTCACTCAAGAGGGCCCTTGGTGTGCCAAATCATGCAAAAATATGCTTCCTTAGGAACTTGATCACCACCTTAGAGTCATATATAGGGGTGGCAATAGCTTTAATCGATTTCGAGACATAATCGAGCGACACGAGGATATAGAGATTATTGTGAGATGGAGGAAACGGACCTATAAAGTCAATTCCCCAAGCATCAAAGAGCTCCACCTCAAGAATTCCACTTGGAGGCATCTCATTCTGTCTTAAAATATTCTCCGTTCGTTGGCACCGGCCACATGTAAGCACAAATTTCCTTACATCCTTGAAGAGAGTGGGCTAATAGAAGCCTACTTGTAGAACCTTGGCAATAGTCTTGTTTGGACCAAAGTATCCACCATAAGTTGACGGATGGTAATGATGAAGGACACTATGGACCTCATCTTTTGGTAAACATCTTCGATAGATACCATCTCCACATAGTTTGTAGAGTATAGGTTCCTCCCATAAATAATACTTAACATCAGCTAAGAACTTTTTCTTTTGTAGATAAGACAACCCAAGAGGCAACACTCCACATACTTTATACTTCACCAATTAGCAGACTATAGAGTGGTTGGTGAGAAATGGCAAGGAGTTGGTCATTTGAAAATGACTCGTCAATGGGGACTTCTTCAATAGGAGTGGCCTCGAGGCCTAAGCGGGATTAGTGAGCGGCAACCACATTCTCCAGCCCGGCCTTGCTCAAATCTCCAAACTAAATTCTTGATGGAGAAGAACCATCAAATGAGGCGTGTCTTACAGTCGAACTTCTTCAATAGGTGCTTTAATGTGGCATGGTCGGCGTGAAAACTATGACCTTGGAATTGATCAAGTATGACCGGAATGTTTCCAAGGGAAATACAACTACTAAGAACTCCTTCTCCATGGTGGCATAATTTACTTGAGCCTCATCAATAGTTTGGCTTACAAAGTTGATGGCGTATGGCTCATTGTCCTTCCTTTTGCCGAAAACGATTCCCAATGAAAAAACCACTGGCATCGCACCATTACCTCAAAAGGAAGCCATAAATTCGAGGCTTGTATCACCGAAGCCGAAACTAATGTCTCTTTTAGCTTGAGAAAAGCACTTAAACACTCTTCATTAAAGTCAAAAGGCACATCCTTGATAAGAAATTGGGCAAGAAGTTTTACAATTTTTGAAAAATCTTTAATGAAGTGCCGGTGGAAACCAACAAGCCTAAGAAAACTCCTCACACTCTTAATAGAATTTGATAGTGGTAATTTCGCAATCACCCACCACCTTTGCTTTGTCAGCCTCAATGTCTTCATTAGAAACAACATCCCCTAGGACAATCCCCTCTTCCACCATAAAATAACACTTTTCCCAATTTAATACCAAATTCACATTTTCAAGTCTTTGCAATACTCTGGATAAATTATGGAGGCAATGATCAAAAGATATTCCATATACAAAACAAATCATCAATGAACTCCTCCAAAATATCCTCAATAAAATCATAGAAAATGGCCATCATACAACATTAAAAGGTGGTGCAGGTACTTCAGAGCCCAAATGGCATCATCCTACATACAAATATCCCATATGGACAAGTGAATGTGGTTTTTTTTTGGGTCATTAGGGTGAATAGGGATTTGAAAAAACTTTAAATACCCATCTAGGTAGTAAAATAAGAGTTCTTGGCCAACCTCTCAAGCATTTGGTTAATGAAAGGAAGGGGAAAATGGTCCGTACAAGGGGCATTGTTTAACTTCCAATAGTCAATGCACATGCGCTAACCCATGACTATCCTAGTGGAAATTAGTTTATTGTTCTCATTTTTCATAACTGTCATGCCCTCTTTTTTAGGCACAACATGGACCGAACTTACCGACTTACAACTAGAGATAGGTTGGATAATGCTAGCCTTAAGTAATTTCAAAATTTCTTTCTTAACCACCTCTTTCGCATTAGGGTTTAACCTCCTTTGGTGCTCAATTGAGGACTTATAGTCATCTTTCATCAAAATGCGATGTATGCACATGGAAGGGTGGATTCCATTTAAGTCATCAATAGTATATCCTATGGCCTTACGGTGCAATCAAAGCACTCTAAGTAAAGAATCAATTTGAGATGCACTCATATTAGCATTAACAATCACAGGATATATAGAGGTTGGGCCAAGGAATTCATACCTCAAAGAAGAATGGAGGGATTTCAATTCTACTTCGAGGACATGCTCCTCATTAGACGAGTATTAAACATCACTCACGAGATCCTCCACCTTTGCAAGGGAAGGTAAAACTTGTGGAGAGGCTTTTAAAGAGTGAGCACACATGGCAACTTCATGATTATCACCCTTAGAAGTATCATCATATAACATATAATGCTCAAGAGGGTCACTATAAACATGGTTAGTAACTTCTTCCTTTACCAAATTATAAATCTCATCGATTCTATGGCACTCATCAGAAATAGAAGGGAATTTAGAAGCCTTAAACAAATTAAACTCCACATGATCATCCCTCACATGAAAGGACAATTTACCATTCTTCACATCCCTATGGCACCCAGCAATGGCCAAGAAAGTTCTTCTAAGAATGATGGGGGTGCACATATCCTCTTTCATTTCTAGGGTCACAAATCAACTGACACATATAAATCTCCTACCTTAATGGGCACATCCTCTAAAATACCCACGGAGTATTTTACCGAAGGATCCGCCAATTATGGGGACATGGTGGTAGGTCTCATTTCTCATAAGTCAAACTTCTCACACATACAAAGGGGCATCAAGCTCACACTTGAGTGCAAATCACACAAAGCACAGTTAATACACACATTCCATATCAAGCAAAGGATGGAGATGCTACAGGGATCCTTAAGCCTAGTGGGAAGCTTATTTCAGATCATAACACTATATTCTTCGTTAGAGCTGCAGTCTCATGCTCTTTTAGCTGTATTTTATTAGATAAAATCTCTTTTAAAATTATAGCATAGGATATTTAAGACAAGCATTGGTGAATGGGATATTACTGTAGAGTCTCTTTAAAACCTCTAAAAACTTCCTGAATTGTAAATCAAGCTTAGCCTTAGCCATTCTTTGAGGGAAAGACAACAACGGATAATAGGGTCTTATAGGTGTAGGGTTAGGGTCTTTAGGAACCTCATTAGTATCCTTCACAACATTATCATGCACATCATTCGAGGGACTAGACACCTGTTTCTCAACAACATTCTCATCATTATGCAAACTCACATCATCGCTAACCTCTTTAGGTCCCTTAAGTTGTTTGCTGTAACGCCCCAAAGATACATCAATCACTGTTTGCATTTCTTTCACTAGTTTTCCCAAATTAGAAATGTTAACTCAAATGATTGGGTGTTACCATCGTCCAATTAAGGACCAGGCTTTACTTGTACATGATAACTGAGCCATAATAATCAATGTTTACCATCAAAGGCATTCACACCATCACAACCTATCAAACCATTTCAATAAATATAGAAATTGTTTTAACATCAAAATCATACAAACATCTCAAGGATTATACCAAAATATAGAATTCTGATAAAATATATAGTGTCAGCACCAAAATAAATCACAATATGGTATTATAGACATCTCAATGATAATACACCCCCATTCCAAAAAGATTTCCCCGCTCACTTATCATCTTCAGCCGTTCTGCCTGCCTGAGAGCGATTCACTGGACACTTTCCTAAAACAAAACATGAAAACATTTCGAAATGTAACCCGAAGCTCAGTACATGCATTCCTGTATTGTTAAACATTCATAGAATAAAAATTGGTTGGCCTGTATTGCAATTCATTTTTAATTAAAAAAGGGGAATAAGATGAATATGAAATTACATTGTCAATGATTATCTGACAGTGAACCCCTGGTAACTGTTACGATCTGAAGATAGGTGTAGACCTGCCAAGCCGATTGGGACCTGACCTGAAGCCGCTTGAGTAACTGAAGGGCTATGCCCTGTAACTGATAATTAATGGGGTCACTAATTATATGAGAAATCACTGATTAAACTAATTCATTGATGTACTTACCAAAACATTATAATTTTGATAAATATGTGCTGATTTCTAAAGATACAAGCAATGAACGTACCTGAAATTTTTAAATGTAAGCGTACGGAATCATATTATGCACAAAAGTGGAAGGAATGATAGATTAGGCCCGGATTCTGTACAAAATTATCGTTGTAGGAACATACAGTTAGCAAAAATATTTATTTCATAGCTAATAATTTAGTAAAAGAAAAGTAAAAGCATAACGGAGGCTTAAAAAGAATGACTCATAACTCAATCATCTGACGTCTGATTGAGACTCAAAACCCCAATATAGAAAACTTAGGAAATCGTAAAAATCTTTCATTTTGAACACCAAGCTTGATTCCCACAATAGAATTCCCAAAATGAGGCTAGAACACAAACATGTCAGTTTTGGTCTATTCTGTGCAGTTTTAAGAGCCCTTTGAAGGCTAACACACTGATCTAGCTACTTACCAAAAATCATAATTTTTGGTTGGGCCATGCATTACCAGTTTATTACCAAATTCTGGCCTGTTGTCTTGAAATTTCCAACCCCCACTGTTTTAGATTTTTCCTCTCTTTTCACACAAATTCTCAACTTAAGCCATTCTTTAAAAGCATATAAGCAAGCTTTGGTCCATCCCAACAGCATATAAAATCACCACACTCAAATTCACTTCATAATCATATCCAAAAGAGATCAGTTTTCAATCAAAGACCCATATAAACCAAGCTTAAGGCTAAACTAATCCAAACCATGCATTATTTGCCAAAACCCTAATTTATGGCCAACTTGGACTCTCTACAACTCATGTGAAATCACCAAAAACATCAACATAAACACCAATAGATTAGAAGATGATCAAATCAAAGATAAAACAATCAAAATCTAACACTTTAACATTAAACTTGCATGATCAAAGATTAACCCTAACCTAGCATGATCCAACCTCAACACCACCATGATCAACTTCAAAATAATTCTTATTTCTTATCAAAACAAAATGATCAAAGACCATAAACATCAAAACAAGAATCAAAACTAAAATAAAAGGCAAAACCAACAAAAACAAATTTCAAGATTACTCACTTTGATTGCAAATAAGTAGAGATAGAGGTGATGTTTAGTGGTTTTGATGATGGAGGATGGTGGTTAATGGTACTAGGATATTGGGAGGGGTCGGAAACCACCGGGGCTGGCCAGAAACTGGTCGGAAACCACCACAAATAGTGGCTGAAAGCTGCTGGACGTTTGGAGAGAGAGGAGAGAGAAAATGGAGTTTGTGAGATAAGTTGTATTTATTTGACTTATCTAATGGCTTGACTGAGTTTTTAACTAGAAAAGCCACCTTTTTATACTAACCATGGTTAAATTAACCACGGTAATTACATAGATTAATAGGCAAACTTGTTGGGCCTCAAAACGGTCGAAATAAATTGGGTTCAGGAATAAAACGTTTCGTAGCGATAACGTTTTTACGAAACTAAAAATTAAAGCTTTGTAATGTTACGGAAAACAAAGTAAATTACGTAGGTTAAACTTGTTAGGGCCTACTATCAATTCTTCCAAAGTTTTCATTAATCAATTAAATAAACAATTAAAATCCGAATTGCCAAGTGAGGGCCCAAATAAAATTTTTCCACCGGGGTGATGAATGAAATAAATGAAATGAGAGAAGAAAAATTATGAACATGAAGTAATCAAATAAATAAACATAATTAAATAATTTTAAAGTTGGGCTACTACATTTGCTGCCCTTCTTAAAATCATGGCATTAGATTGCTCCCTAGGGTTAAAGTTTAGGCTTACTAGGAAGTCTCCCGATGGTGTAGATGAAGAGATAGGCTGCCGGACAATTTGGGCTTCCAACATCTTATTATGAGTGGTAAGCACATCAACCTTAGAGGTTAATTGCTTTATATACTCTTCTTGTTTTTGTTATTATAACACCCCCAACCCCTATGGTTAGGAGCGTTAACGCTTTCTTAACTCCTACTTAGATTCTAGAGCGAAACGGACAAAGTTTCGCCTGAAAACTGACCATTTTACGTGCTAAAATCCTTGCATTAAATCCCTGTAATCGACGGAAGCGAAAAGAACTCTAAAATAAGCTCAACAGCTACACGCCGGAGTCCATGACTCAACGAGCCACTTGCTCGGAGTACACCAAACAATATAGTTCAATAATAAAGAAGGAAGTAAAAGATATAACTCAATGGATCACACATCTGGAGCACTGGGGTTTACATCCCAAATATACCCAACTTTAGCTGAAAAGACAATTGACTAATAAGATGGATGGCTTGCATGGCCATACAGAGCGACTTACAAATAATATGCATTACATGAACTAGAGTACTTTATCATATACAATTACAATTCTAGGATACATCATTTTATATCGTTAAACACGTAAAACCACTTCTATATGTGCACTCAAGACATCTTATTAAGCAAGGGTAAACTCCAACTTGGCATAAGTGAATCGACTTCTACCTGTTACACAAAAAACCTGGGAAAAGGAGAAAGAGTAATGGGATGAGTAACCACATGCTCAGTGAGTATTCCCCAACTCCTTAAAAACAAAACAGTTGCAGGCAATAATACCAATAATAGCCACATATCACGTATTTAATTAGTACTATTATCATGTACAATAGTAGAGAATTTCATTAATTCCTAACTATTAGGCTATGTGGTATAATACGTGATTCATGTCATGTCTATCTAATCACCTATGAGAGATGCTTAAACACATGGAGCAAGGATTATGCAAGGAACTTTCTTTCATAGGATATGCACATTGAGAACTTATACGCTCAATGCATTATAAGGATATAGCCATACTTTACTTGAAATTTCATTCAAACTATGCTTGGAATCTCATTCATAAGATATGCACAGAATATGCACAAAAAGCTTTCTTTCTTTTTCTTAAAAACACTTTGCTTAGCCTCTTGAGGCTGATATTCTTTTAAAAAAAAATAACCTCTTTCATATTAATCCTCTAATGACCCACATAAGCTTTTCGAATCTCATTCGAAGTGGCCTCTTGATGGCCCTTAAAAATCTTTCTTTTTCCTGAAATACTTAAAATGGCAAAATGCCGACTGCTTTTCTTACTTATTAGGAAAATACTCTTGGCATAAGATCTTATAATGTGCTAATTTAGGGGAGATCGTCACTCACCCTACATGAGGCTATCACTCACGCATGAATTATCCCCGGGGTATAACATATTTTAGACCGTTACTCTCGCCAGAGTCTTCTACGGTTTCCACTTCTGGGTCGATCTCCCTAGGCATTAGGGTTCCCGCAAATCGGGTCTACTCCCTAATCATTTGTCCACTCAAGCACTAATCTTAGCCAATTTAAAGCGTATAGCCATAGCGGCTAATAAGTTTACTGTCTCTTACAACAAAATCATTTATCATACAACTTACTCCTTTTTAAAATTCCTTAGGGATTCCCCCCTTCTAGCAAGTTCACTCCCAAAACTGTACTCGTATAGTTAAAAATATGCCATCATTCGCTAATAGTTATGGCTACACATGGCTTAATTAAACACTTCATAATTCAACTTGGCAGAAATTGTTTAATGAGTCATACATGGCATCGCAATCCCCACAATTATGGTCAATCACAACCTAGGCTACCTCTTCACACAACACCGACCACAAAGAACCTCAAAAGCACTCATTAGTTGAACCGCAAGCCATCCAACTGCCAACTTGGTTTCAATTTCGTAACCACTGCATGTCATCATAAAATTCATAAAGAAATGTGTAATAGCGACATTTAAACTTACCGAGCAATCAGTATCCTTCCAACGACACATTACGACATATATAAATATATATATTTCATCAACTTAAATAAGGTACTCAATGAACTGAAATGAACAACAAGGTATGAGACTAACTTACATTCACAACTCACAACTAGGAAATAAGCATGCTCCATTCATGTCATTTTCAAAAGCTTAATCTAGTCACATTAAAACCTTTGAATCTATTTTAATTTAACCAAGGTCATTGGGTTGTTTCAAGGTCATTTCAAGCATGAATTAACCACATTAGCATGCATCAATTTAAGGTATTCTTAGGTCATTTCAAAGGCCATTCGCACACATGAATCAACTGACTTAACGCGTATAGATTCGAAGCATTCTTGGATTGTTTCGAAGCCATTTTCAAGCATGAGTTAACTAACTTAACAGGCGTAGATTTGAAGCATTCTTAGGTTTTTCCAAAGCCAATTCAAGCATGACTTAACTAAATTAACAAGCATCGATTTAAAGCGTTGTTACTCACATGATGCCCAATTTGCTAAACATCCATAATCTAAGCTGAATTCAGGTGAAATAAAACATGCATAATCAGTAATCATGTTCCTAATTATTCTAACTAATCCTAAACTGACATGCATCATAACTTAAGGGCTAAAACATTTTCAAAATTACGAATACTTAGGAGGCGAGAAACACCCACCTCGATCCAAGCTAAGGGCCCAACTCCTGGGCTAATTGCGTAAATTTTTGTGATGAATTCACGTCCCAAGCATGCGTGGTGCTGGCGTTGTTCACGGTGGTTTCCAAACCCTAGTCTGACCCTGCTGTCTTGCCACTTCTACCGTTGCCTTTGCACGAGCCGGCCACCTAGTTGCTGGGGTGCTACTACTGGCCACTCTGGTCACCAAAGTCGTGCCCAGTCGCCGAAATCGCGCCCCATCGCCGGTGGCGTGGGTCTCGACAGTGCCTGGTAGTTTAAAAACCCTAGCCTTTAATCCTTGATTCGCATGGCTCTTGATGGTCGCCAAACCAGAGCCCACCGGAGACACCTCGCCGGCGTCGACTCGCGTGGCCTCGATCTCCCTTTCCCGTAGTTCCCCTCCATCTCACTCGATCTCTCTCTCACTCTTTGTTTGCTGGGTCCGCGGTCGTGACTGGCTGCGCACATCGCGGCACTGTCGCCGTCGCTGTCATCGGCTAACTCCATTCTTTCTTTCTCTTTCGCTCAGCCTCTCTCTTTCTCTCTCTTATGCAGTGGGTCATGGGGCAGGGTTGAGACCCCCCCATCGTGTTTTGTTGAAGAAGGGGGCTTCGGCCCCCTTTTAGTTTTATTATATATTTTTTTGTTTCTTTTGTGCTCAATTGCTACTACAACTAGATTTCTGATCCGAAATTCGATAACACTCAGTCTAGGCTTGGGTTGGAACATCTTGAAATCGGCATCCTAACTAAATTCGGGAAATGACCAAATTAAACTATCGGTACGATTTAATGGCACAAATTAACATGAATTATATTCAAAATCAATAATAACAATGATATTCTTTTCAATAAAAATTATCGCTTACTCAAGCGCATCGATAATAATTTAACTCATATCGTTATCAAAATACGATTTTATAACGCAAAAAGGCAACAGAATCAGCTTAATGAAAATAAAGAATGCGGGCGTTATAGTTATGCCATAAGCATACTCTCCATTATAGCCTCTAAGTTATACTTTAAGGGAACATCTTAGAGAAAGGGAGGCCTTTGATCCTGAGGGGTGGTTTAGCATTCACTTGGGGCATGTTGGGAGGGTTAGACCTATATGAGAAATTTGAGAGATTCCTCTAACCCCGATTGTAGGTTTTAAAATAAGGGTTATTGATTAGTCTCAGGTTGTAGTTAACATATTGACTTGCTCACCAGTGTCTTCAGCAAAAGGACTCCCAACTTGGCAATTTATAGTCAAATGGTTAACGGAACCACAAATTTCACGTGGGGGAGGAGCAACTTAAATTTACAGCATTAACATTCAAATGATCCAATCTTTGACTTATAGCATCTGCTGTAGCAGAAAGTAAAGTAAGTGCATCATCTTCAAGCTTACCTCCAACCGGTTTGGGTTATTGAGTGTCATCTCATCAATCAAATTGTAGGCCTCATTCTCCGTTTCACTCATTAAGTGTCACCCACCAACGCATCAATGGTAGATCATAACGTTTGAGTAACTCCATTATAGAACGTTCGCACAATCATCCATTTTTGGAGCCCATGGTGAGGACACAAGCTCAATATGTCTTTGAATCGCTCCCATCCTTCATAGAGGGTTTCATCGTCCCTTTGAGCAAAGGTATTTATTTAGTTCCTCAAGCTTGCCATCTTGCTACGTGGGAAGAATTTGGTAAGAAAGGTCCTAGTGAGCTAATCCCAAGTTGTGATGGACCTGGAGGCAACGAATGCAGCCATGCCTGTGCCTTATCCTTTAGTAAAAAGGGAAATAAGGGAGGCGAATGACATCAGTAGAGACTGTGCCAAGCTTTAATGTATCACACACTTACAAAAAGACTGAAAGGTGTAGACTAGGGTCTTCCACATTGGAACACCACCGAACTATGCTTGTTGAACCACGGAGATGAGTGCTAGTTTCAGCTCAAAATTATGAGCTTCCATAGTTGTTCAGGCAATACTAGAAGTGTTGCTATTGATTCCTAGGCTAATGAAATACTAGAGTGTCCTTTTTCGGTCTCCCTGCCATGGGCCATTGTATGTGAGGTATCAAGGGCCTTGTGCCTTTGCTTCTCTAGCCTTCTCTTCTTTCTCTTTAAATGAAAAGTCCTCTCGATCTTGGCAGTGGGTTCGTATGGAAATGGACTTCGTATAAAAGGGGAAAATCTCCTGTAAGTACCAACACAAACACTACCAAAGCAATCAAAAAGTGAAAAGAAAAGTGCTTAGTCAATTCATTAGGATTAACTCAATGGTGACATTTTGTTGGATGAAACCCGCAAGCGTATGGGTGTTGCAGTCTTGATTAAATATCATCCTCAAGGACTAAAGCAATATATCGAGTTTTGCCCTACTAAAAATTCTAAGCAAATAAATTTTCAATGGGTTGTTTGAACTAGGCTGATTAGCGACAAGTTTAGAAATTCAATCAAAGAACAGCATCTACGGATTTGTTTTATCTGGCAAATAGTTGGATCCTTGGATTTAGCGTGCGTTCTTTTCTAGTTTAGATTATTTAAAGGTATGCAATCTAACTTAATTCAATCTTTTCTTTTGAAATAAACTGAATTATCTACACTAATTTAATTATCATTCTTTCAAATGCCCTTGTTTTAGGCTAGATTATAGGTTTTGATTGCTAATGTCTCATCTCAACATGCAACTCTCTTTCAAGAATTACTAAATCAAGTTCAATCTTGTTAGTCTAATAGTGAGTTTTTCTTTTCAGTATTTCACTCAATTGTCTAACATATGCAAGCAAATCTAGTCAAACTCACTCACATCAATTCAATTACAAGATAGAATAAAATCATTCCAAGACAAATTAAGCACAACTAATGGAATTAGGAATCCAACATCAGTGTTTTTGGCAAGCAAATCCCTAGATTAAAGTAAAATACTCATTTATGTTCAAATTAAACATCATAAATCAAATCAACAAAAGTTCAATAAGAAATAAAAGGAAGAGGATGCTTCGCAATCTATAGAGGTTCTTCAATCATCTTTCAATCTTCAAGCATCCAATTGCTAATTTCTTCCTTCAAATCCTCCTTTTACTCCGAAAATGGTTAGCAAATTATAAACTAGTGAGAGACAAGAGTGTTAGGATGAGTGGAGATGCCCTTGCTTTCAGCTGAGGATGCCCTCAAATACACGATTTTAGGCATTCTCATCCATAAAATGACAGAAGGTGAAGAGGCTCGCGATTTTCAGCTCATCATCGACCATGGTGATTACCAGGGGTCGTCCGTGGTACCTGATGGCTCCTAGATCTTCTTTTCTTTTTTGCACAACGAGCATATGGGATGAGGGTACCTTCGTGGTGAGTCAAAATGTGTCCAATGGAGGGTCAATGCTGGGTCAAAAGGTCTTAAAATCTACAAACTACATCAAAGAGGCATGCCGAAGTGTAAAATATAAAAAAGGGTTTAAATCATTCGTTTAAACACACAATTTCCTAGGAAATGTTCTCTAATGATCCTAAAATTAGGCATATTTTTAGCACTTATCAAGAAGCTAACATGATGCATTAGAGCATTAGGAAGATTTGTTACGAATTCTGCACAAAAATTTCTCACCTTTGGTTTGACTAACTACTAGTTGTGAGTCACTAAAAGCTTTAACATTCTTTGCCTCCAAGGTATTGCTAATCTCTAGTCCTGCTATAATTGCTTCATGCTCTTCTCCATTGTTGGTGGATGAGAATGCAAATCTCAAGCCATACTCTTATTGCTCCCCTTCTGGAGAGATAAGGATTAGGCTAGCCCATGACCCACGGTGTGGAAGATCCAACTATATAGATAGTTCACTAGTTTACTTCTATCTCCATGCCTTTATCCTTAAACATATAGTTAGTCAAAAAATTAGATAGGCTTTAGCCTTAATTGTCATTGTGGATCTATATTTTATGTCAAATGTGGACAACTCCACTTGTCATAGCAACATTGTTCCTCAATAATCCTATTTTTGCTTAATTTTCCTTAATGGTTGATCTTTTAATACCTTAATAAGATGTGCTTCAACATAAGGCCTTAACTTTCTAGTTGTAGTGGCCAAGGCGAAGGCTAACTTCTCAATATTTGTACAGTCGAGCTAAGGTCCTATTAAGAGATGACTGAAAAAATAGACAAGAATAAGATCCTCCTTAAGGTTAGGGTGGGATAATGATGGTATTGTGTCTAAAGTCCCTAATCGACCTCAAGCACTTGAATAGTGGGAGACACTTTTGTGCAAAATTCGTAACAAATCTTTCCAATGCTCCCACGCATCCTGTTAGCTTCTAGATTTCTCTTTTGATTTTGGGACCTTTGATTTCTAATATAGCTTTCTTTTTTGTTAAATTTGCTTTTATCTCCTTCTCATTAATATTAAACCCTTAAAATTTTCCATATGAGACCCCAAAGGCACTTCTTTTGGGATTTAGTTTCATGCCATGCTTTCTAATAGTATTAAACTCTCTTTTATATCCAAAAGATGTTGTCCTAAAGTCTTAGGATTAATGATCATGTCATCTATATATACCTCCATGTTTCTAATAATTTGGTTATAGAAAAGCTTATTAATTAATCTAGTGTGTGTCACTGGCATTCCAAAGTCCAAATGGCATCATCGTATAACAATATGTGCCTTGATACACAATGATGTTGTGTGATCTTGATCTTGATCCCCCATTGGTATTTGATAGAAACATGAATAGGCATCTATGGAAGTTAGTTACCCAAGACCACTGGTTGAATCTACCAATTGATTAATTGTAAAGAGTGGAGAAAAAATCTTTTGAGCAGGCCATAGTAATATTTATGTAGTCCATACACATTCTCCCAGATTCATTGGGCTTCTTAACCATCATCACAGTTGCCAGCCCATATAGGTAATAATACACTTTGATATATCTAGCCTTCGATAACTTCTACACCTCTTCTAAAATTCTTTAGTCTTGTTGGCTTTAAGTGTCCTTTTTTTAGCTTTATACGCTTTGCATATGGATTTTCTGTCACTTTGTGAACCATATCCTTGAGTCCATTCCTGACATCTCTTGTGCCACATAAGCAAATACATATCCATATTGCCTCGATAAAGATATTGGTGCTCCTTGAAAAGCTGGATTTTTCTAAACTCCTATTTGCACAATCCTAGACTGGTCCTATGCCAATGGTACATCTCGCAATTGATTCCTTGACTCAGGTTTAGGAGTCTGTGTGCCCTATTGTCAAGTTCAAGAATAATCATCATGTTTTGCCTCTAGACATTGTACAATATGTCTTTTATTCTTTTATGAAGCCTCCCCTACCTCATACTCTGTGTATAGGATGGAAGTGTTCAAGGCTGCTACATAGCACTGTCTTGCACTCTTTTAATCTCCCACTTTCCTACCGATATAATCGCTATATTGCAGGTATTGCACCTTTAGGTTATAGGTGGACAGTATTGCTCTAAGATAATTTAAGACTGGACTTCTCATTATCGCATACATATCTATGGCTATATAATCCACCAGTACTTTGTTAGTCTTTCCCTTTCAGTTACCAACCTTACATAGCAGCTGGATTATCTCCACGGGATATATTGCATGTCTTATAAAGCATGTCATAGCATATGGAGTGAGAGACATATCTTATCTTGCAAAGCAAGCTTGGCAAAAATTTCATAAAACATAACATCTATTGGACTTATAGTACACACAATATCCAACTAATCTAATAGTTAGCTACTCTTGGAATTATCATAAAAGGTTCTTCATAAGGCTAACTTCTTTCAAAAACCATCTTTGGTTGAGCATCTACAGTTACCAGGTTTACTCCTGAGATTGCTTGACCAACGTCCTTAGGTGACTCTTTATGGCCTTCTTTGATATCCAGGCAGAGGTGGTCCTCCAGAAATTACTTATATGGTATCTTTTGAAAGGGTGGATTTTGAGAGTCTCCTTCTTCTAAACTTTTCCTTTCTAGATTCGTCCTCTTTCATTGTGGTTGTTTTATGAGGAATTGGTTTTGTTTTCTTTTCTTAGCAAAATAATTGAGTACTTTATGCAGATCCTAGCTGTATTCTGTATCACACCCATTATCCTTATGAAACTCATACAATTTATCCTTGTTCATGTTTTTAAGCCCTAGTTTGTGAGGTCTTAGCCCACCTATAGGTATGAGATTCTTAATCTCCCCCATGATTTCACTCCTAGAGAAATTAAAGAGAGATTCTCTCTTAAGGGTCTTTTCTTTTCTTTCCAAACAATTTTGTTTATTCAACCTCTTCTTTTCTCTCATAGATGTCTTCTTCAGAGCTCTTAGTCCTCTCATGATGACTTCAAGCTGAATACAATATCCAATAATCTTCAAGACCTCAGCCAAAGTATTTAGAGAGCCCAATCTAAATCTCTTTCACAACCTTGTGTGCATGCCAAAGCTACATCCAGCTTCAAGCCTTCAACAAAGAGAGTCTATCAAGTGAATCTTTTCACATAATTAGGCTAGCAATTCTCTATCCCACTATGCTTGTTTCATCAATTTTGCTGAGGAAGATCTTCCCTAGGGTTAGCCTACTGTAACTATTATATATAGAGCATTGGCTTCGTCAAGTGATTTTAGGGTTCTCTAACTCCCTGCAAAGTGACTATTGTAACTATTAGGAAGATCTTCCCTACGGTTAGCATGCTAAACCAAGTGTGGTTGTCACTTTAAAGGTGGTCGAAAATTACCTATAGAGCATTGCTTATGAGGAAGAGGGCTGCAAATAAGTCGGAGTCACATAGGCAACCAGATGTTCTTGAGGGTCTATACTTCCTTCATAACGGCTTATTTTGACACCGTGATTCTCTCTAGAGGTTTTGCAACCCAAATCTTATAATCAAAAGATGTCATAAATGGAATACGACCTAATGTTAGGATGTGTTGGTTATAGGTCTCTCTAGTGTGTTCTTAGGACCGTTATAGGGAAGAAACTGCTTTGACAAAGGAGGAACTCTATTGTTGAGAATCTTCCGTTGTCCTTCCTCTTTGTGAGTTCTTTCTCCATTAGGATTTCTACCCATGGATCTTTTTCAAGTTATCGTCTTCCATCATCCAATACCTAGGAATCTGATTTTTATGATCTATCTCTTATAGATCTTAAGGAAAAAAATCCTAGCGTATCCTAGAAGTCCATATCTTGTCTGTAATAGGCAGTCTCCAAGAGGTAGTTCTCTTTGGCTTTCTTTAAGCAGTAAGTAAAGCATTTAACTTTTTTATCACCCTTACGGTGATCACTTCTTGTGCAAGCCTTTGGATATTATCTCTTTTTTCTCAGTCATGGGTATGATTAGGAGATAGATGTTTTAGTAGAGGAGTTGTATTCTCTTGCTCCATAATACTCTTTTGCATTATTATCTACAGGTATATTTTTAGAATCTTACTCCGTAGAGGTTCCACTCGTTTATTTTCCTTTCATGCTATTCTTAGGTGGTATCTTTGATCAACCTAGGGTTCCACCAGACGGTGCCAAATATTTCAGCTTGTAATTGAATCTGGGCTTGTTTCTTACACCTCAAGGAACTTGTACTACCATTCAAGAATTTCCTGTAAAAGAACTCCTGAAGGAGGGGAGGTTTTCTCCTATTCAAGAGCCTTCGATGTTCTAGTTTGGAGAATCCAAGAAGTGAATTAGAAGTGTAAGCTCTGGGTTGCTAGTGTTTTCCTGCCTCTTTTGTTTATCAAGATTTCTCTATATAGAGATGTTAGGTGGTTCCCTTTGAGGAATATAACTAGGATTCTACTTTTTAGACATAGATTTTATTCTTAATTTTATTCAACCTCAAATATTTTTGCTACATGTAATAATTTTTAGAAAATCTTTACTAGATCTATGACCCCCAACACAAATTATACATGGTTATTTGGTTTCCACTACATTATTAGATTCACGTTAAGATGATCTATGGGCTTTAACCCAATGCTCAACCACGGCAACCTTATTTGATCTAATCCCCTTCATCATTCCGGGATATTATTTAGCCTTTACCCGATACCTATATATATGTAATATTTTTTCTACCTCACTTAGACATTATTTAATTTTGCTTGCTTTTGTGTTCCCTGTTTTAAACAAACATTAGTCTTTTTGATACAAAAAGACAAATTATTTTATACTAGATATTAAATTATATAGTTCCTTAGAAAAATGAATTTATGTTAGATAGAGATATTTGAAGGGGAGCCTTGGAGGAACTGTAAGTTTGTCTCCGTGTGACCAAAAGGTCACGGGTTCGAACATTGAAATCAACCACTGACAAAGTTAGATCAAACTGCCTACAATTCACACCTTGGGGTGAGCCCTTCTCCAGACCTTACGTGAACGCGGGATGCTTATGCACCAGGCTGTCCTTATATAGAGATATTTCTCATACAAAATTTGCTAATAAATTACATATAAGATTAACTATTGCATATGTTAATTATTTGAGTATATAACTAACTTTGAATATAAATCGAGGATATGAAATAATAGATATACATGCACAAATAATGTATAGTTGCTATTGCACTATTCATAAGGAGTCTCCCCCCACATCCCCACCTCTTTCTTTTTACATGGTGGCTCCTATCCAACGATGGACCAATAACGAGTAAGGAATATGAAGCACACAAACATGATCTGATTCAAATGTGACATTTTGCTTTATATTAGGATTTCAAAATTTATCAAAGTTACATATTTTATTTTAAGTAGACCTTGACCCTGTGCTATGTATAGGCTTTTACTAAATTACAATTATTATTATAAGAGCTGTGAAATACTTGTATTATAATATTCTCTTTCATTTTGAAATAATCTCTTCATTAATATGCAGGTAACAATCTTTGCAATATTGAGTTTTTTTTTTCATTTATTTAACTCAAGGGAAGGAGATTGAGAGTACCATTAAACCAAAGTTTAACATTTTAATCAACTATAGCATTAGTATTCACTTGTCATGTGTTAAGACTACAACATTTGCACTCTTCATAAATACAACATTAAATATATTTTTTTTAATTTTAACATGAAAACGTAAGTTCAAATTTATAAGGTAAAAAATAAATACTAAAGTATTAATTGCCAATTAAATACACGTTACAACCACAACATTTGCACTCACTTATGTGTGTGTGTGTGTGTGTGTGTACATATGTATGCATGTGTGTGTGTGTGTGTGTGTATATATATATATATCTCTGCGTGTGTGCGTGCGTGTGTGTGTGTGTGTATGTACACACACACACACACACACACACACACACACACACACACACACATAGATACATACATACATGCATATATATATATATATATATATATATATATATATATATATATATATATATATATATATATATCTATATATAGTATATACACATACATATACATACA